>JANHFX010014543.1:0-27507 GCA_027560015.1 Chloroceryle amazona
CCCGCTTCTCTTCGCATCCCGCGGGACTGGGGGCGCTCTCAAACGGGTTCTGTAGTGACCAGCGCTGGCACAGCTAAAATTCAGTCTCACTTGAGAAGCAGAACCTGAGCACCCAATGGGACCACCACTATCATAGCCGGGCTTGTGTCATAGTCTGGAGCTGGCTCCTGAGAGAGGACCCTACGCAGGCAAACGCATTCCTTTCACCCCTTCTTCATCCTTCCTTGCTACACGGCTCGCTGGCACACCAGCCAGCAACATCCTTCCCCTCCCTGTCTGCAGTCCAAGAGCACCTGCAAGAGTCCTTGCCTTCACACAGGAGCCATTTTACCTATGTCACAATTTCTGTTGCCCTTTCTTGTCCTACTGCAATTAATGCCAGAGTCTTTGAGCTGTACAGTGCACATTGTGTTCATTTTCTTGTAACTGAAAAGACGAAACTGGGCTGCTCCAGGTGAGTGGAATTTCAGCTGTACTGTGTGAATGACAGTGGTGCTTCCACTACTCAAATCAGTTGTGAAATAAAATGTAGCAGCTGTAATTTTAGATGAGAAACAGCTGAGGGAGAATGTTACCTATAAAAATGCATGGGATAGGGAGAAGATAAGGATGAAGTAGTTGTTGCTTTGTCTGTGATGATGCAATTGTTTGGGTCACACGAAAGTGGAGGTCTTTAATGGTAGATTCAGAACAAAGAATAGTACTTGTTTCTTTGTATCATGTATAGTTAAGATATGGCCATGTGACATTGCAGGTGCTAAAAAAATACACATGCCTTTTGAAAAAGGGGCAAGTTTAAGGAGCAATCCTTTAAGGCATGGGATACACCAAGACTGTATCTGCTTTGGGAAGTTTGGGATATACAAACTGTTGAAAGTTGGGACAGGAAAGCTATTTGCTAACAGCCTATTTTCAGGTTTTTATACTCTTCTCTAGTCACCTTCCATGGCTGTTCTCAGAAGTGGGATACCAGGCTCTACTGGCCTTTGATCTGAGACAGTATTACTCTTCTTATGTTAGTACTTCTTAAGGATTAAAGGTTCCAGTTAAATATGTAGCCCTCTTTGAGGCACTCTTATGCTTGTCAGCTTTTACCACTATCTACAGATGACTTGGATTTATCAGTCATTTAATTTTTTTTCCAAAAGTATTAGTGACAAGCATCTGAGTTTGTATTCCTTGACATATATATATTAAATAGGCTTCTGCATCCATGAAATAGTGGGTTTATTTTCATTGTAAGTACACAATGTTTTACTTTTGTAGAACACAGGCAAGCATTTTCTTCATTAAATGCATGATCCTCTTTTGAATTGCATAACTTCATTTAAAATACTGGCCTTATAATGAACGATGCTAAAATGTTCCCTGGCAGCAGAGCAGTGTTCTGAGGAGAGGACCACTGCATGCTTTTGAAGAAATGCTTTTTGAATATAAAAACTTTAACTTTTGTAGCTATTGGCTAAAGATTGTTCTTGGAACTTTGGTTTGTACCAGACCTTTCCCCAGAAACTTTCTGGCACTAGCCAGTTTTATAGTGTTAACTATTCATAATGAACTCAACCTTTGGATGACACAGAAATATTTAAAATGCTGAATAAAACCTTGCATTAGAGCATCTTCAGATATTGGCATACTTTGCTACTAACTTTTGAAATTGACTTAATTCCCCTGATTCAGGGGCCTGTTTTTACTGACCAGTCAGATTAGCCAAAATATTTTCAGAAATACTTGATTCATATTTCTGACTTTTTGGCTAAAAATCTCTTTGTTTAACAGCGTACCTTTAAATTTATATGCATTTCTGTCCTTCCACATTTTTTTTTTTTCTTAGAGAAGAATTAATTACAGAAGATTATGGGTCAGACTTAGAAAGGAATTAGATGCCCAATATCCCTTTGATTTTTCACTGAAAAAAATGGGATTTAGTTATTCTAATTACCACTACACATCTAAGTCTATGACAGTTTTTTGATCTTGAATACACAATGTGTATAAACCTTGTTTGCACCTGTTTTTCTCATACATGTTATCACTGTCTGTCTTCCTGCAATAGGTAGAAACAGATGACCAAACAGCCCTTGTTAGTAAGCCCAGGAATAGAGGAGGAAACAGTGATCTGGCATCAGCTGGCTTTAACATTATCAACTCTATCATAGGATCAGGCATTATAGGTAAGTATACTTTTCATGATCCTGTGTTCAGCCTTGTTTATCCAGTCATGACTATCCCTTTTGGAGAATAACACTGTTATCTTACTTTCCGCTGCTGCTGTTCTTAAAGATTTTTCTCTATTTTTATTTACTTGGTATGCAAAGGCCCGAAGGTATCAGCTGAGATCACATCTCACAGTGACAGATACCCTACAGTCTCTTTGCCATAATGATCAGAGAGAACTAGTTGGGCAGGTTCTGTATGAACTTCACACGTAGGCTAAATTTTGTCCACTAAAAATCATTGTTTTGAGGTTATTAAGCATGCTGGTGAATTTGGGAGAATGACAGTATTTTTAAAAATCTGAATTTTTCTTTATTTTGGTCATCCCAAATAAGTATTTTGAAAGGTTCTTCTATAATCTCTTCTTTTCTTATTTACAGGATTACCATACTCAATGAAGGAAGCTGGTTTTCCACTAGGAGTACTGCTTTTATTTGGGGTTGCCTGTATCACAGGTACTTTAAAAGTAGTTTCTTTTGTAAAGTCAAAATTAGTCTTGCAACTTATAGCTTAATGGTACCTTAAAAATATATATCTATGACAACAAAAATGACAATATTTTTCCTTACCTCACTAATCCTTTGAGCAGATTAGCAAAAGGAGAATTATGCTGTACAATGTATAAAGCTGCTTTTTGTGTGCATTTTATTTTCATAAAGCCTTGTTTCTTAGACTAGGTCAAGGCGACATTTGGTAGAATAGCTCTTATTTGTGCTTCATAATCATCTGGTTTAGTCTACTGTTTTTACCTTAATTAACTGATCCTTGAGTAGGTTATATATCACTTTTTAAAAAATATACCAGAGAATGAAAACCTGTGGTTTTGAACATTTTAATTATCATTCCCTAAAAAAAAAAAAAGGTGGATTTACCTTCAAAAAGTGGCAAGTTTTGAAATCACATGATGATTCACTAAACATAACTAAATCTGTTGTCACCAAAAGAGAATTTTTTAAGAGACTCTGTGGATTCAAGTCTTAAAAAGACAAACCAAGTCAATGTGAATGGCACAAATCCTGTAACCTGTATGCTGATCAGCATAAATGATTAAGGTTTGACTGGAGAGCAATATAACATAAGGAATGTGTTCTTTTCTCTATGGCTGATGGCAAAATACATTAATGAAATAACATCATAAACATAGCTCAGGAATTTCAGGTCCTTTCCTGTAGGAAATCTGATTTGTCCTTTGCATTTCTAAACATTTTGAATACTTTATAGCCATAGGCACAGAATCTGTGAGTTAAAATCAGCATTTTAGTATGTTAAAGATGTGGCTCAATATATTTTGCACAATCAAATTAGAACTTGAGTTCCAACTTTTTGATTGTAACATTAAAATACAGCCAAAGTATGTAACATTAGCATATATTTTCCTTAGTTTTTACTGAATAATTTGTGAAAAGCCATTATTTGGCAGTCCTCAATTCATTTAATTTTAGAACATGTTTCTGAATTATGCTGGATGTAGTCCTAGATTGACAGACAAATAGAATTTTAGGCCATTTAATGATGATTTTTTTCAATTTTTGTGGGTCTAAGATCCCTTGCTAGAAAGACAATATTTCTTGTACAAGATCATCTCAGTATGCAGCATAATTGATAATGAACACTTCTGTGTCTGCTTTTGTGTAGCATAAATAAGTTTATATATACTGTGTAAGAATTGGATGTGCTCATGGGAATCTCTGGATTGGCTTTCAGATTAACAAATGGTAGAAATCTACTTTGTAAAGACTGTGAAAATTATTTTAAAATATTTATTTTTCCTATAAGATAATAAACGCTGATACTGTTCACAGAAAGGAACAATTTCTATCGCAGCATAGATTACAAGAAAAGTGAAAGGTAGATGAGGAATAGACAACTTCTAACTACAATCTGTCAGAAAATCTGCACTAAAGTAATAAATTCTGTGCACTCCTGTGGTGCTCACGCATACTAAAATATAGCTTGACACAACAGCGATATCTTGAACTGTTCTTTGTAAAACATTGATGTTCAATCTGGGAGTAATTCCCACTGTGACATCAGCTCTGTCTCAAGACACATTGCTACATCATTTTCCAGATAAATTACTTTGCACGTGTTCTACTGTAAAAGTATCCTTTTTTTATTATTATTATATTTTTATCATAAGCAATGGAGAAGACACAAAATACTAACAAGGCTTTATCTTTCACAAACTTGTAAAGTTGTTGAGAGTTCTAGCATGATGCAAGCAGTCTTCATATTCTACCCCCTTTCAGGGTATAACCAAATGCTTCATCCATTCATGAGCCCTCTGCATTATTAACTGAATTTTCCTTTTGATGTTTGTGACAGTTATTGTTCCCTTGACTGTACTGGAAATGAATGAAAATGAGGCTGTTTTGACTCTCTCTAATTGAGAAAGGTAGAATTTCCTTCTAATATGAGCCTATAACTCCTGGGTTTGGGGGATTGAAATCCTCTGTGAGATTTCTCAGCCCTCCTCTTCCCAGTGCCACTGTTTTTACAGGTTTTTCCTTAGGAGTGAAAACCACAAGTTGGTTCAGACTGTCTTTAACAGTAATTTTGTATTTTTACAGATTATTCCATTATATTACTGATCAAAGGAGGAAACCTCTCCAGTACCAACACCTATCAAGAGCTGGTCAGAAAAACATATGGTCTTGTAGGTTATTTAATTCTTTCAACTCTTCAATTTTTATATCCATTTATTGGTAAGATCACATCAAATATAAATGTTTAGATTTTATAAAGACACTTTTTTTTCACACATTACCTCATTCTTGCACTGGTAAAATATTAACAACTCCGTAAAGAATATACTGCAAGTGCCTCTTTCCTGTAGAAACAAGATTAAAAATTATTTGGTGTATTTGGAAGAATGACTGAGGAAGAATTCAATGAATTGGATGGAGGACCAGAGTAATAGAAATAAACTGAAATGTAATAGCAGAGCAATTCATGATCACAAACTTTAAAATTAATGCCAGAAGCAGCTTCAAGAAGTAGCAAAGAAGGATTCTGTCCTAGAATGAGTAACAGAGCACAGATTAGATGTGCCTGAAACAAAAGGAAGATATGACTTTAGGAATATATTAATTTAATATTTTTTCCAAAGATTTAGTATTACTGTCATTGGAGAAGACACTTACCAGATCTTGCTTGAATATTATGCCCTGTCACTGTTCTTCAGAAGTGTTAATTCAGCTCCATACCCAATGAGCTTCTAGGTAATTGGGCAGTCAAGACCCTTTAAAAGAAGAAATAGTAAAAGAACATATATAGTCTGGGCAGAGATTAATCAGACTGGAAGTTGAAAATAAAGTGATATTCTCAATGTGTCCCCTACAGTAGTACCATAATAAAATAAAATCTTTAATAAGCTTGATATATTCACACCTGGAGCTACAAGAGGTAGTGACTTGAGATACCAAGTCTGGACTCAGTGATCATAGCATCCCAGATCAAAATTCCTACTTTGAGAGTAATCAGTCTGAATTTATTACAGGTAGCTGAGATTTTTAAGCGTGTGAAGTTACTGCAGGCAACCCTTTTACACATGTTGACTTAAGAAAAGAGTGTAGTTAATACTTCATGGAAAATAATGAAATAAATTTAAAGTTCTCATCGTGGAATTAGTTATGTGTATGTTTGTTCTTGAATTTATTTCTATAAGTAGTGTTAATGACTTAAAATTTCACAATAGAGAATATTTATGCATTAGTTAAGGTCAACAACTTAACTCCACCTAAATGATGGAGAGACCATGAGTATGTAAGTGTGATGGAATATGAATGTTAAGGCCACAGTTCTTATCTGTGAGATGAGGAAGGGAAGTCCGTGTCTGATTCTTTCATCTGTTTTCTCCTCCCATCTTCTGGTTTAAAGATTTTTTGCTACATTTTTACATGAACTAGTAGGTGCTGTACATTTGATTGCAGGACTGATTATTAGATTAACACAAGAACTTTACTAAATAGAAACAAGAATTTGAAAATAAACTAACAAAAGAAGTGCTGTTGGGAACAATTTTGAAAAGCCTTGTTTTCCTCTTCTAAAGTAAGTCTGTATTTCAGATCAGCACAACAGCCTTGTTTATCAGACTGAATTCTTGCTTAGGTTGTACCTGTTAAAAAAAATATATAGGGCAGCATTAAAGAATATTTTATGTATTAGTTTTGTTTTAAACTTGAAACTAGAAGTTGTTGATGCTAGTCAGAATTCATACAAGAGGGATAGTGTCCTACAATCATGAAGTCTACAAAATATGTGCATTAAATATTTATCAAATATTTAATATTTGAATTGTACTAACAAAAATTTATTTTCTTCAAGCTATGATCAGTTACAACATAATAACAGGAGACACTTTAACTAAAGTTTTTCAGAGAATATCTGGAGGTAAGATGGATTTTAAAAATTTGGAACAGGGAAAATGCATTGGATAGGAATATAGCATGAGTATTTAGGGATTGGCATCCTGTGTCAGTCTCAAGTCCTCCCTGTTACTTTGCTTTTAAATTACTCCAGTAAAGTTCAAGTTAAGAACTTGAAGCATCTTCGTAGGGTGGGGTTTTTGTAGTGTGGTTTTGTTTTTCTCTTTTATAAGACTTTCTGAAATAAAAACTATTAATCATAGTCCTTGGTTATCATTGGACTCAGTGTCAGTGAAGAGACCGTGTGCTTCACTGAAATACTAAGCAATAGGAGCCTTCCACAGTGGTATACTTCCAAGGCCATCATATTATTTTCATCTGGTTTTTTAGATATTTCCTAGAATAATAATTTGAATACTGAAACTGCACTTCATGTAGTGAGTAATTCTGGATGACTTGCAAATAGTAACATGGATTTAATGCTTACTCAAGCATATCTGTACTAGTTGGTCATGAACTGCATATGTAGCTTTCAGTTCTCTTAGATATTCACTGCAAAACCAGATGTGGCTTTTTGAACTTTTTAACTCATGCGGGTGTTACTCTCCCTCTGCTGTAAGTTTTCACAGTAGAATCAAGAGAGCAGTTTGTGTACAGTAGATATTTGCCATCTACTTTAGCACAAAGCCAACTAAATTAAAGTGTTCTTCACTGGCAAATTCAACTAAGAAGAACATGTCTGGAATGAAGTGTAAATTTAGTATTTGTATGAAATCTTTGATTTCCGTAGGAGGACTGTAATTTTCAGCAGGTGAAGCCTGCAAGGTTATGTGGATGTGGTTTTAACTGTCACACTCTTGTTCTGTGAATACCTGATCAGGTTGATAGTGACAGTGAATATTTAATAATGTATATACCATATGACATATAATAGGAGGAACCCCCAGCATAGCACATATTTTTACCTGGCTGCTATAATGCCTGCTTAGAAAGAGGTGAGAAAACAGTACCATCTTCCAAAGAATAGAGGGAACTGAGCACAGGCTTTCCATGTCCATTTCCAGTCACTTTCCAGTCACAGTTATTTGGCAAGCTTTCATTCAAGCCCATTATTTATAGTAGCCTGACTGAAACTGAGGTATGGTTTATTTTGTTAGTTAATAGGTTTAGGTTAGTTAATGCCTGGTCTTTAATTCAGTGTTACTTAACTTGAATAAAGGGCATAAAAGTGTGGTCAACATCAGTTTGTTACTCCTAGCCTTTCAAATGTGACTAATCTGTTCTTCACGTCAGTCTCTTAGAGAAATAAATTCTTTTCTTTTTTGATTTAGTTGGACCAGATAATGTGCTTACTGACCGTCACTTCATAATTCTTCTTACCACCATTATCTTTACCTTGCCTATATCTTTATACCGAGACATAGGAAAATTGGGAAAGGTAATTTATAATAGCAGCTCATTTTTGGTTTACTTTTCTATATGCCATTAGAAAATAAGTCATAATCTAATGTATTTGAACTCATTTACATCTGTCTAGAGCATGTTAAATATTTTAGAAGTTCAAACTGTCTTCTGTCTAAAGAAATATTGGAAATCTTGGAATAATTTCAGCAAAACTTTGGTCTCCATCTACTGCTAGTAAAACTCAAATCTTGTAAAGCACTGGGTTATTTAGACCTGATCTTGAAATGCTGAGCTGTTTAATCATAAATACTTGACATGTGATACTTAGAACTTTACTTGGTTGTTAATTATTCTTTTAAAAATAAAAGTATGTTATGCTGCCAAGAGGGCAACCTTTCAGCAGCTTACTGACTTTGTGTTTTTACCTTCATAGGTGTCTCTTATTTCTCTGATTTTAACCATTGTTATCCTGATTATTGTGATGGTGAGAACGGTAACATTCAGTCCACAAGTGTGAGTATTCTTACGCTTGCCACAAAGTGAATTTTTGGTTATATGTACTCTGTTACTTCACTATGACATATATTTCCATAATTTTGGAATGTAGCTGCATTGGGAGAGACAGATAGTTGAAAAAACAAATCTCTGTTAACAGAAATACAAAATTAACTGCTAAAACCTGTTTTACCTTTTTTTTTTTTTTTTCTAAATTCCATTGCCCATAAGAAAATTTAGGAAAAGTCTCAAAAACCCGACAGATTAGTTGGAAATTATGGGTGATATAGCTAATAACAGGTGACTCATGAATGGGCATGTGAGGTTGTCTGTCATTTGAGAATACTTTAATTTTGTCCATTATTGTCAGATGGCCTATATTTACAATCTTAAATAGAGAGTATCTTAGGAATATTTATTTTTCTGTTAATATAATGATTTCATAATAAGAAATTCATACAAATAATGAAAAGAAAAAATAGAACACAAAGATAAAACCTTTTTGTCATTTGAGAAAACAGTATAAGTATGCAAAACTTTTCCAGCGCTCATTCTCTGAAAATAGTATTTAATATTGGACATTGGAGTGGTCTAGACAGTTAGTACCCATGAATGTGTGTTGTGGAAATCTAATTATGTTGCAAGAAAGTATTATGAATCTTCTCTTTCCTTTTATGGCCTAGAAGGCCTGCCTTTCTCCTTATCCTTCAAATGCGAAGATATATTAGTAAAAACAACAGACTAAGCACTGATTGTGCTTTTTATTTATTACAATGGTTTGATATAGTATTTCCAATACTTCTGTAATAAGTGGATTCTTCTCCTCTGATTGTTTCAGCGGTGTTACACATAATTGTTCATTTGTTTTACTGCAGTGATATATGGGTTAATTGCAGGGTGTTCATGTTTAATGGTAGGAAGAGGTCTGGAATAGCAGTTTCTAAACTTGTACCAGATGATGTTGTCTATCATCCATAAAATGATGCACTTAGAACACTGAGGAACTCCCCAGCCCCCAATCTTTCTGAAGCAGTATAGTTTTCATACTCTGTGTAAAAGGGGTATTTGAAACTGTAATCTCAAAAGCCTCTGTTAAAAAAGGAAGAATCTATATGCAATGGTTACTGATGACCTTGTTACTATGGTAACATTTCTTCTCAACAGTTGCGAAAAATATGGAATGCAGGGCTTAATTTTTTCTTACAAGTAATGTCGAGTTTTGAGTCATTCTTGAATTTTTGCTATTTAATTTAAAGACTTCTGGTTTTGCCCTTATGTTTCTTGTTTTAAAAGTTGCGTCTATCAAGTTGATAAATTGTTAATCAGAATGTTTGCCTTACAAACGTTCTATCAATGTCTGCTTTTACTATTTGCATTTTGCAGTTAGAAATAGATATGTAATTTAATTATTAAAACCCTCGTCTAATATTTTGTTGATGGTATAATGGTATGCCATCTCTATTTTTGCAATGAGAGTAAACAACACTAATATATTTTAGTGTGGGTCCCATCATAGTATTATAACAAGTGAAATGCATTTAGTGTGAATCCTTATTAAAATACAATAGAAGTTGGAGTTTTCAAAGAGATTTTTAAAAAATCGTCATCATGAAACACGATTGTCAAACTTGTCATCTAGGAAAGTATTTGTACAATCCTAGATAAAGGTATGATAAGACCAAGAGAGAATATTTATTCCATACCATTTTTACATGACAGAACTGATTGTATACCTGTCATTGATGACAGGTGACTGTCTAGTTTGTTTGTGGTAATTCCATGATTTCCCATTCCACTTGTTAGCTAGCCTTTTCTAATGAATTCTTCCTAAATGTGTATCGTATGTCTCTTTTACTGCATTTCATGTTGGCTGCTTCTTGTCCTAACTGAGTGGATATGGACGGCAAACTGTCCATTTTTTTTTTCAGATGTTTAAAAAACACCTGCAAAGAGCTGTTAACTTGTCCCCCTCTGGCAATCCTTTCTATTGACTAAAGAAAAACAGTTTCTTTAGTGTTTCACTTCTCATAATTCCCTGTGCTACTGGTTATTTTTAATGGCTGCCTTAAGTTCTCTGCAAATTCAAGTGAGATCATGGTGCCTGAACTGCTTGTGGTATTCCTGTTGAGGAGCAGAGAAAGATTGATGCATCTTGCATGCCAAGTGTCCTGGGGTCCCTTTCAACTATATCTTGTGAGGATTGCCACGCTTCTGCTTTTGTAACCTAGTTTGATATTTGCCTCTTCAGAAAGTGGCACAACATTGTGGATGTGTCTTGAGTTACAGTCTAATAGAAGCACTAAGCCCTTCCTTCTCTGCAGAACTGTAGAACTGGCAATTTCTCCTTTTTTTTTTCACTCTGCTCTCGTGGAGTTAGGGTTTCTTTTCCTTGTTCTCCCTTCTCTGATCTCGTGAAGCCTGTTTTGTTTCTTTTTCCTGACAAACTGTAGAATTTCATGATATGTCCATGTTTCTTTTTTCACCCTGTTCTCTAGCATACTTGTTTTAATGGCACATTTCCTGCTTTCTGTTAAGGATTTTTTTAACTTTTTGTTCCATCATTCAAGTTACTGCTCAATACATTAAAAAGTGCTGGACTCAGGTCAGGTTCCATTCAGATGTCTTTCCACTTTGATAATTGTTTGGATTTTTCAAAGTTAATATTGCTTTCCTTTGAGAGGTACAACAGGATTATCTGGGGATGATTAAACTCTCTTTTTGCTTAAATGCAACTTGTGTTCTAATTGAAAACTATTATCTGGAAAACAGAGAATATTACCCTTCCTAGAAACCTGCAATGCATTAGACCATCAGTGAAAAAAACCCAAAGTTTTTTCTGACTCGATGTGCTTGAAACCATAGGCTGAAAAACAACAAGTATGTCTTGGAGTGTTGCTTTTTTATTCTTCTTATTGTTTTTGTAAGTTCCTATGGGAGTGGAGCAGGTTGTCCAAGGTCATTATAGGAATGTTATTTTCCTGTTAGTTTTTTTGGGCAAAAAATGTATTTATGATGAAGAATTACTTGGTTTAATTTATTTCTTCTGACAACTGTGAAACTGAGGTAGTTTTGATTTTCTTTTTTTTTTACTCAGTCTTGCCTTTGATTAATATCCATATGATTATTGTTGCCTGAAGGCCATAATGAACCATAAAATCAGTTGTCTGGACCCAGAGTTTTTTCTCAGTAGTTTAAGATGTTGGCTAAAAATACATTTGTATGATCTGTTCTTTATTTCCATCTGCTTACAGCTGTCTATTTTTCTACTCTGATCAAAACCAAAGAGTTACAATTATCTCAAAATATAAATGTGCAGTATGTTCATACTGCATAAAATAACTTCATGCTTCAAAGCTGAAACTAACATTCATTGCTGTAACAAGCAATATTTTACATAGCTTATAAAGATGGATCATTTTAATTTGGTGTTCTTTTGGAAAGAATGTCATGATGTCAGTGTCTGTGTAATGCATAAATCTCTAGGAAAAACTTCAAGAGCATCTGCTACACATAAATAGGATGTGAGAGCTGCTCAACTGGCAGCTATCCCAGGGATGAAACACCAAGTATTCAGAAAAATAACTTGGAAATAGAATGTTGGGTCTTTCCTTCATCTAAATAATCTGATAGTAAGCAAAGATAAACTGCAGTGTGTAATTAAATTAGAAAAGAAAGCTCAGCTACTGTATCTTTACAGAACTGTTAAGTAGTTCATTAAGGAAGAAAGAAAGCAGCTGTAACTGAGTGGGACTGCCATACAGCTTTGCCTTGTCTCTGGTCTTTAACAACCAAGATGATTTTGAGTAATATAAAATTCAAGACTGTAATATAAGGTAATACAAAATTCATATAAGTAATATAGAATTCAAGACTGATTATATTGATTGAAGTTATATTTACCATATATGAACTTTTTCAGTATCTCCTAAACTTTTAAAGTTGAAACTAAAAACTTATTTTACCTTAAAACAGAATTGCATTGAAATTTGACAATTTATTTCCGAAATATCTAAATCATTGAAGTAATTTGCTCTCTGTTCCTGGATTATTTTGATAACTGCTCATTTGTATCTAAACTTGGCAGCTCCTCTGCAAACATATGACTTTGTTTCCTCCCTAGAAATTCAACCTTTTTTCTTTTCTTTTTTTTTTATTTATTTTTTTTCCCAGCCAATGTTTTCATACCTGCGAGCTGGGTTGATATCAGGGATATCTGTTTGTTTTGTCTTGTTCAGCTTAAAGATATTTTGCTTCTGATGCACTCTGCTGATGTTTGACAGCATTTCTACATAAATGACAGAAGATATTTTTTGCATATCATGGATCTTAAGATGGGGAATGTTATACTGTATATGTTTTACAAAAAGTAGGAGATAACGCTGTTTTAAACTGCCAAACAGATTTGCCCAACTCTTACTCTTGATCTGAATGTGAAGTATCTTTTACCCTCTTAGGATGCATTAACCTTTGCCTGGTTCATTTGTTATTTTCATTTTCCTCTGTTCTTATGTAGATAAGCATTAATATTTTCAAAACTTTTCAAAACCCACTCACATGTTTATTATGCTATACTTTCCCTTAAGTATACTGAAGACTGAATAAAGTCTTATTTACTTAAGCTCTAGACTTTCTTCATTACTACCTTCCTATGGACAGTTCAATCTTTTATTATTTTTGATGGTAGGCAGTACAGTTCTTAAAAAGTACATTTAGTATCATAAGTTTATTTCTTCTGTTAACTTTGTTTCATCTAACTACTTCTCCAGTTTGAAGAAACCTTTGTGTTCATGCAGGCATGCTCTGTGTTTTTATACACAGAGGAGCAGTGAACTAGCTGGTTTTGTCATTCATGGATTTTTGCAGCTACTGCTATTCCTGTATGAGCAGCCGTTAAAATCTTTCCTTAACAATTCCTAACAAGAATGTAGGTCAAAGTGGTCAGAACAAAGGTCCTTCTCAAAAAGAAAACAAAAAAATCCATTTTGAACAGTAGCAGCAGGATTGAAACAGCATTACAGGTGCAGTGTTACCTGGTGTTGTGATTAGGCTTCTTCAGCCTGTGTAGGCATCCGCCTACACAAATGCATATATTTATATGCATGTGTGTATGTTTATCTTGACACTTGAGATTTCCGCCTTTGTCTTGTGAGTTATTTTAAGTGATTATTCATTGTACAACTCTTTTATAACTACCAGCTACTGTTTCCTGGCACAATTTTGTCTTTCTCAGTCTGAAGTCTTATTTCATCTAGACAGTTCCATGTCACCTGCAGCCCTTTCCAGAAGCTTTGCAGAAGTTTATATGTCCGGCAGACTGGACTTGGGAGTGATTTGGTGTTGATATGGTCAGAATTATAGAGTTGTTGACTCTGAGCTCTAAACACTCAGAAATGAAGTTTCTTACTGTGTTTATTTTCACTTAGTTTACCTATCACTTCTGTGCGAGATCCCGCTATTCCCCAGGTATGAAAATGTTTTTCAAAACACATACGGCAGTATATGACTGACTGTAAGGAACAGTCATATCCTGTTGTGTATGTCATCTCTACCAATGTGCATCGTATGACAATGTGCATTGTATGACATTGCAACCTGCTGATAGTGTTCAAATCGTGGATCTGAAATAATTCTTCAGCTCCACAACTAGAATGGAAGGAATTTATTGTCTTAGACTGCTAAATAAGCAAGATCTTCTTCTTTTGGCTTTTTCACCACCCCCCCGCCCCCCCGCAAAAAAAAATACTTCTAATCTGATTTGTCATTCATCTCTAAAGCAAAGCTATATTTTGGTCTGTTTCATATTGCCTGTGCATATATAAGTTAACACTGTGCACAGGGAAAACTAGCTCCTGTGATAATAATTATTTTTTTTTTACATTATTTATTAAAAATGCACTTTATTCAGAATTCTTCAAACAAAATTCACATGCTTTATACATTCTGATTTTAAAATCCTTATTTGTAGGAGCTTATAGCAATATTATAGCACAGGATGTACCATTTTCACAAAAATTAAATGGGTTTCATACAAAAATATTCCTTAATTCTATGCATTTAAAAATAATTTAGAGGCTATTAGATAATCTAAGTGTTAATTATTAATACAAAAGGAGGTAAGGAGACTTTCACAAATTCTGCTGTTGGGCAATATAAAACAAATTTTCATTTTGTATGTTAAATACCAAAACTGACCTCTAGTGGTTACAGATTGGAATGGTTGTAATGTTAGCTTACGATGTTCTATTTTTATTTTGAAATATTATTGTGTTTTTTTTCCAATGTGAATGTTTTACTGAAAAATAATACATTTAAAAATATGAATATGAATTGTTCACAGACATGATTTGAAATCATTGGCGTAATGTGAAGGGAGGCTACTCTATATATGAGGAACTGCAGCAGCTATAGCATGATGGAACTCCTATTTCACAAGACAAATGCCATACTTCTAGTTCATCCATAGTATTTATTACATGTACATGATGAGTTTGAGAATATTCTAGGAGAGCCATATACAGCTGCTTAAGACTAGAAGCAGTATGTTACAGTAGTCAAGATGATATATTGCATCTGACAAAAAACAGATTGATTTTCATCCTCAGGTTCTGTTCACTTCAAAGCTTAGTAACCACAGCTTAAGAGCCAAAAAGGTGCTCTAAATCTGAATTGAGTGTGCATTAGATGGTGTCAATGGTTATTGGTTTGGTTTTTTTGATATGGAAAAGGAAGGATTGACTACTTGAGCTCTCAACAAATAGGGAGAAGTTCTGAAAGGAGAAAGGGCAACACCTTTTTAGTCTCTTCTTTTTTTTCATTTTAGGTCATGGAGGTGGAGTTTAAACCTTTGAAAACAATTAAACTTAGCATATGCCACTACAGCAGTCAAAACCAGCTAGTTATCACCAGACAGAGGCAGACACAAAGCTGCCATTGTTACCTTGACAGAACTGGCATTGAGTGCTGTACTGCTTTCTAGAGCAGTAGGAAAAGAACACCGAAGGCCTCAGGTAGCAGCCTTCCCTCCAAATAAAACTAGAGTAATCAAAGTTAGCAGCAGCGAACCTTTTAAGAGCAAACTTCTCTCTACTGTTCCTTTGTTTGTGCTTTAATATTACAAATATAAAGTTCAATTGGCTTGTGAATTTACTTGGGTATTTTTAGCAAATTGTAAGTTTGGAAAAGGAGCTCTCATGTCCTTTCCTTCATTTTGGCTCTTTATTCAGAGAGGAGGTTCGTGCATCAAAGGGTGTTTGACAAAGTTTGCTGATGGTTTTCTGCAGTCCTCCTCAAAGAACTACAATTACTATAGGCCCAAAATTCTGAGCATATTTTAGAGGAGCACATGCGGAAGATATTACATTCTTGTATTACATTCTTGCCTGATTATACAAGTTTCCATATACTCTGTTATACTTTATCACTCCTTTAGGAGTCTCTTTACTTTGAGGAGTAGCTGGTACAGGTGTAAAGAAAGGCAATCTGCTTCACTTGATTTGTAACCCAGGAAAAAAGTATCTCTAGACTGCATGGATTATATGTGCAAATTCAAAGGAAAAATTGCCTCTAAATAGTCAGAGATATTTTGGGTTTGGTTTACCTTAGAATCAGTAACAGCTTTTACCCACCCTGTTGCAGTTTCTTGGTATATGATGACTTGAGGTATTATAATAAAATTGGTCACTGAAACAAACTGACATTTTGTCTACAAAAGCTGATTACAGAAATACTTTAATCAAAAGGAGTGAGGTGTGAAGGGTATCTCCTTAGTTTCAAGTTACTGTTGTTGAACATTGTGATCTATTTCAGAGATTTCTGGAGATCTGACTAGCAGTTCTGTATTGCAGCATAGTATTTTAAGTAATTTTTAATAACTGATAGTTGAAAAGAGGGTAATGTATTAAAACAAATGTCTGTTTTAGACCCAAATCAGAAAATGCATGGGTATTTGCAAAATCAAATGCAGTACAAGCTGTTGGTGTGATGTCATTTGGTAAGTATTTTTTTTGTATTTTCAATATTCAGATCAACTGTAAGACAGTACTTTAATATGTTGAATCAGAAAATGCATTTTTATTGTATTTTTTTTAATATTTATGTTAAGCTGGTTTTAGGAAAAAAAAAAAATTACTTTGAGTCATCCATATGGATTTAGTTGTTGCAGTTTAAGACATTATCCCCGTCCATTGCCCATACAGCCCTAGAGGCTATTGCCATTGTAGCAGAAACAGCAGCATGGCACGTGAATCCAGCTCAGCTGTCCAGATCATCTTAACCCACCTGCACCAATAGCCTCCTCATCTCCTTACCTAACTGATAAACTGAGGAGGCTATGATTGATCTGCATTCTCTTGGATAACCTCTAACAGAAAAATCTTAAAATGCAAAGCATCCATTTCCTAGAGAGTGCCTGTTGCTTCCCATGTCTCACATTCAGGTGAGTCTTAACTTGTCTCCATTATCCTCATTCCAAAATCTGTTCCTGCCTGCAGGATCTGATATATTACTTCTTGTTAATGCTGTTACAGTCCGAGGGCTCCCAGTGCTTTCTGCCTAAATGTCTGGATGTCATAGGAAGTCTGAAAATAGTAAACGGCTCAGTTGGATTTAAAAAAAAAAACGTTGAAACTGCTGTTGGGTTCTTGGCCAAAAAGAGGAAACAGAGATTTAGTGGAGAGTGGCAAACAGCATGGCATTTTAGGGTAATGTAATCAGAATTATCTAAAGATGAAAATAAACCATCAAATCAGTAAGTAAAAGTTTGAGCCATTTATCTTTGTCATTTTTTACAAAATTAATGTTCGTATTTAATAATGACTGGATTCAAACTGTGCTGTGTTTCTCCTATCCTGGAGTATACACTCTGTAAATTTAATTTATATGCATATATGCATGAATTCATACATTCACTTTAACTGTCATGTGTGTTTCAGCATTCATCTGCAACCATAACAGCTTTTTAATATATGGGTCTCTGGAAGAACCCACATTAAAGAACTGGTCTCGAGTCACACATGTGTCTGTCTCACTTGCTGTTGTTATCAGTGTAGCATTTGCTGCATGCGGATACGTAACTTTTACAGGATACACAGAAGGTAAACTGCTCAATCCCTCAGTTTTGGTGCTTGCCACAATCCTTACATTTCCATCTTTCTATCTGACTTCTGTAGCTAATATCTTAGTATGATTTGAGCATTTTTACAATCATTATGTTTGGACAGAAATAGTTAGGACATTCCTATTGCTTACCCAACAGCCAAAACAGGATACAAAGACGTCAGCTACATGCTAATAGGTGTCAGATTCCCAAGTGTAAGCCTCACTGGTAGAAGTTCCCTTTAAATACTTCCAGAACCAAAATACTTCTGAGGACTAAATATCTAAATTTTAGCCACATAATCCACTAGCAGAGAGTACCAAGAACAAAAATTGCCTTTATATTTCTACAGAGTGCCTCTCCTATCTTTTTGTACATTCTCCTGTATCTTTTCATGTCTGCATTCTAACTCAGAGATATTTCCTATATTTACAACAGCTTTTCTGCTGTAACAAGTCATACTGTCACCTCTCTGGGTATATAAATATACATATGTGTATAAAAATATATAATCAGTGTTCCATCATACTATTTATCAACATTTTGTTGAAGTTGACAAGATGCTTTCAGGAAAATAAGGCATAAATTTGTACAGTGCTTTAGCTTCTTCGGGAAAAATACACATTTCATAGTTGAGAACAGAGGAATTGTAGGATGGGGGTTACTTTTTTCCCTGCCTCCAGTGCTGTTTATGCAGAATAACTGACTGTCCTAGATGGAACTGTAACTGGACTAAGTGCAAACTGGCTGAGATACTGCAAATATAGAAAGCTCTGATGCAGCTATCCCTCAATCTATGACTCTACTGTAAGCAGATTCCATCTGTACCTGAGAATTCGTGGGTAACATCTGATGCAGTCGGAGGAGCAGGCCTGAGTTATAGCACTAATAGATAATAGGATAAGAGGTATACCATATAATGAAGGTGCAGTTCTTAACAAGAAGGCATCCCTGTCTTGGGTGGAGGAAGAGGAGCATCGACCATCTGAGATTTCCAGTCTTCTCTCTCCACTCCACCCTACCCCTTCCCACTGAGAGGTGTATTCCCTTTGCGACTTTTCTATCCTAGTCTCTGCCTTCTAGGTGATGTTTAGAATGCTTTGGAAGGAGAGTTGAGTAACATAGTCATTTGTGTTTATCATGTACTCCTTTAGGTTCATTATCATACTCATGGATGTAAACCTTAACATTAATTTTGCCATTAATTAGGCAAAGGTGGCCTCATGATTTGTTTGTGTCTGTTGGTTTAGCTGAAACAGGGCTTTCTTACCTTCACAAGACTCTCCCCTTCAGCCATTTGGCTGCCGGTTTAGCAGATCTCCAGCTCCAGAGATAGCACAAGAATCTCATGGTTGTAAACATCTCAACCTTTCTCTGTATTTCTGCCTTCACAGCAAGCTAGGTCAGCAAGCTAGGCCATTATGCCACACCCTATCAAAATATTTTGGCTGTTTTCCCTAAAGTACACCTTATTGCTCCTTTCATGCCATTGTGATACTAAAAGCAGGAAATCCTAAACCAGTATAGTAATTGGGTAGAAAAGACCTGATAGCTAATCTGATCATTGTTTTTTCAGTTTCTCTTGTCCCTTAGTATTCATTATTCCAGATTCTTTGAGGTAAATTCTAAGCAAGATGATGATTTGATTTTTCTAGCAATGCTTTTGCTGTTAGATGTAAGAAGATTTGCTAGGTAGTAATATATGTTTATAATGGGCATTTTGGGGTCAGAATATTTGTAATTATTCACTGCAGTTTACCAGCTATGATTCGATACTATCAGAAAAATGCTATTCTCCAGAGGTAATCTCCTGGTCTGTCTTATGTAATGTTCTAGGAATTACATTTTTAAAGGAAATTTATCTTTTACATGCAAGCTACTTTCTGAATCTGTCACATATTTATTTAAACAAGCTCCAGCATCCTGTAAAAAATCTGTGTTAAGTGGAAGATAACAGATGACAAACTTTGTGTATTTGTTAAAATACTTTTGAAAGAGAAATGATACTTGAAATACAAACACTGCTACCATCAGGATAAGGTGAAAGCTAGTCCTGGATATTAGTGATTGTAGCTACAGTTTCTTGATGTGTAAGGATGTGTAAGGAAAGAGGATCAGAAAGCCTCAATTACTCCAGTAACTGCAGTAACTTACAACTCAATTTGCTAATAGGCAAATGATGTGAAGTTCAAACTAAATTATGTTTTGCTATACCTCAGGAGATATATTTGAAAACTACTGTAGAGATGACAACCTTGCTACATTTGGAAGGTTTTGTTATGGAGTTACTGTAATTCTGACCTTCCCTCTTGAATGTTTTGTGACCAGAGAGGTAAGAATTTATTACATTCTACCATTAACAATATTGATATATAATATTCTCACGTTACTAATACATATTGTAACTGAAGTCAATGGTTGATCTGTAATAAATACCAGCATATCCTATACTGCTACGTGCAACAAGTATGAGGTACTAGTTGTACTGTTTAGATTCTGGCAATATGAAACTGTCTTAAATTCATTATAATATTATCCAATATTATATTAATAATTGCTCAATAATATCAAATCTACTTAAATTCCAAGTTTGGCATAAATGCCACCATTGTTACTATGTGAGAATAGCCAAAAATACCATATTTCATCACGCTTACTAGTTTTGCTTTGTGAAAATATCTTCATGTAGGAAATATATATATGTTCAATAAATAATTGTGGGGTTTATTCTGTACTGGGCACATGATAACAAAAGTCAGTATGCCCTAAATCTTGCAGGTGTAACTATGTCTGTCTTGCAAGTGTTATGTTATTTTAATAATGCTTATTATGAGGTATTTTTGGAAGCAGATGAAGACTTTTTCCTGAAGCAAGATATGCAAAATTCAGTCAGTGTATTCTCACCCATTCTTTTTATTTCCTAAGGTTAGAAGATTTGTAATAAACTGTTTGTTAACATAGGGAGCAAAATCAAGGTTTAAAATTGTGTTTCTGTTTTAGGTGATTGCCAATGTGTTTTTCCATGGGAACCTCTCAACAGTCTTCCATATTGTTGTGACAGTAGTTATCATTGCAGTGGCGACTGGTGTATCATTAGTGTATGATTGCCTTGGAATAGTCTTAGAGCTGAATGTAAGTGAACCCATATACTCTTATTTAATAAATCACTTTTTTATAAAGAACAGAACTCTGAAAAATCTGCAGCTTTACTGAAAATCGTATGTAATTTGATGTAGGTGTCAGTAGAAATGTTAGTAGGAAAAAAAAAAGGAGTTATTCACTGCTTCAAAATTGGTTCATTAATGGAGAAAGGAAGTTCAAAAAAGAAAGTTCCTATGCTTGGGAAGGGATTTTGGAACAGTTCTGGAGCTACGGCAAGTGATTATGACTTAACAAATGTATGTCAGCTACAGTGGAAATGACTAAAATACTTGTCCAAACTGAATTGCAGGACTGAATCTAGCTTTTCTTTCTCTTAATCCCTGTTTCTGATGTAGTTGGCGAATTACTAAATGCCAGGGCAGATCCTAATGGCTGCCTTGTGCCAATGGGGCAAAAAACAAGGGCAGGTCGTGGGGTAAAAAGAACAAACCAGTAATTGTGAGTCCACAGAGACAGCAACTGGAATTTTTTTCTGCATTGGACATAACAGTGAGCAACACTGAGTGATTTCATAACCTGTGTGTATGATTTTTTAGGAGGAAACTGCTTTGTTTGCAATAAATATTCCTGTGTCTGGTATAGCCTCTCAGCAGAGATGGAGTTTACCAGTCAGGCCACATGAGGCACTTACTGCCTTGAACCAGTTTTAACACATTTATGCAGCTTCTTTAGTTGGCTGGAACTGCTGTGTAGGCTACTTGAGTCCTAGACTACTATTTATCAAAGTAGACTTAACAAATAAAGTCAGTCTGTTTTGGCACAGGATGTACATTTAAACAAAGAAAATACTTAAAGGAATATTTAAAACAAATAAAAATAAATCCAATATGCATTGATCAAAGAATCATAGAATGGGTTGGGTTGGAAGGGACCTTAATGATAATCTAGTTCCAATCTGCCTGCCATAGGCAGGGACACTTTCCACTAGACTAGGTTGTTCAAAACCCCACCCAGCATGGCCTTGAACACTTCTGGGATCCGGCATTCACAACCTCTCTGGGGAACCTGTTGCAGTGCCTCACCACCCTCACAGTAAAGAACTTCTTCCTTACATCTAATCTACTCTCTTTCAGTTTGAAGCCATTACTCCTTGTCCTATAAGTACATGCCCTTGTAAAAATCCCTGCCCAGCTTTTCTGTAGGCCCCCTTTAGGTACTGAAAAGCTGCTATAAGGTCTCCCTGGAGCCTTCTCTTCTCCATACTGAACAATCCCAACTCTCTGTCTTCATAGGAGAGGTGCTCTTTGTGGCCCTCTCTGGACTTGCTCCAACAGGTCCATGTCCTTATAATGGAGGCCCCCAGAGCTGAATGCAGTACTCCAGGTGGGGTCTTATGAGAGCAGAGTGGGAGGGGAGAATCACCTCCCTTGACCTGCTGGTCACGCTTCTTTTGATGCGGTCCAGGACATATTTAGCTTTCTGGGCTGCAAATGCACATTGCTGGCTCATGCTGAGCTTCTTTCAACCAGGACTCCTGCAGGTCTGCTTTCAATCCATTCTCTGCCCAGCCTTTATTTGTGCTGGGGATTGCCCCAACCCAGGTGCAGGACCTTGCATTTGGCCTTGTTGAAATTCATGAGGTTCACACAGGCCCATATTTATTTATAATAAACATTGTCATAATAGTTTACCTTCAATTTCAGGTCAGTTACTTTTAATAAATAAAGAAGGTAAGGAAATACCTTACTCCAGGCTATCGAAGTTAGAAGATGGAGAAAACATTTTAAGGGCAGCCTTTGCTTCTTTATAGAAGTATCTTAGAATTGCCTTCTTACATCCCTGTCCATGCATTCATTGACAGTATCAAGCCATATATTGCAAGCTTACTAATGGAACAAAGTGAAGTTCTTCATGCTATGTGATAAATGTATTTACATTATGATACATGTATACTGTTCTGATCCACAGTGCATTTTTTTCTGCTAACTGAGCAGTAATGAGTGATGGGTTTGTGTTTGTTTTGGTTTGGTTTTGGTTTGGTTTGTTTTTTTGTTTGTTTTTTTTATAGCAGTGACTTAACAGTTCATGCTTGCACTAATATTATAGAACAGGTCTGAATATTCACATTAGCTCTCTAATTACATTCTCTTTAAAATAATAACTTGCATAATTTCTTCTCAGTTAATTCTTTCCAAAATACAACTAGTTGAAAATAAACAATATGACTATTGGTTTGGTCAGGATGTACATTTCAGTTAAAATTTCTCATTCATGGCATCTGTAGGTAATTTCTTTTTCACTTTTTTTCCTCTGTTTTTGAATTAGAAGTACATAAAAATTCATCTATGCACATATATACACACCAATTAAAGTATTTAAATGTAAGCATACATACACACATGCCCATTATGGCCAAATATCCTAATTGTTGTATAATGTGCCTAGTTAACTATGTGTGCCTATGTGTCTAAATATGTCTATGCATTTTACATTCATTATATGGTATAATATGTTAAGAATACATTTATACCAAAGAACTGCCCGTGAATCTTTCTAGCATGATCAAATACGTGTGATTCATTTTTGGAATTAAATTGTTTTAAAACAACCCCTTAAAAGCAAACATTTCATCAGTGTAAGCTATTTATACAGAGGCCTAAGCAGTTACTTGGTAGTCAAGCTGATAGCTTAATTTAGTTAAAAATAGAAGTTGATAGCTAGGGTAACTTGAGTGGGTAGCTCATATCTTGTCGTTTGTTTTTCTTTTTCTCTCTAAGAAAGAATTAATACAGCTGTATGTATTTACTGGATGCAGTCATGGTTAGAAAGATAGTTCCATCTTGATGTCCACCAGTAGAGAAAAATGAATAGTCAGAGTCTTTACATGTGAGAGGATGATGATCTGCCTTCTCAGCAGGCTTTCTGTCCAGCAGAAGATCTGTCTTTTGGCTCTTCCCCATGGATGTCATTTTCTGCTGTTTCTCTGAATCCACTTATGTTTTTCCTGCTGTCTGGTTTTAAAACAAAACAGAAACTGTTGTGTTTGCCCTGTGCTAATTCCCCAGGGAACAGTTCAGTCATAGAGGAGTCAAGGGTCCACAGACTTTGCTGTGCTATTCTTTTACTGGGATGCTGTTTTGTGTTTCTTCACATATTTAAGAGTCTTTTTTATGAAGAAGGTACTATGTGTATGTAGCTATTTTTGATGTCTATACTGATCATGTTTAACAAGTTTTGCCATAGTGTACAAACAATAATGCAAAGACATTCAGTCAGCTGAATTACTACCTCACCATAATTAAGTTGAAACATGGTGTTTAAGTCTGTGACACAGTAAACATTCAAAATTTCTGCATAAAAATGCTCTCTTTTGGCATGCAACTCATACGTTAATCTGCAGTGGCTTAACTATAAAAAGCATTTAAGCAGGTGCTTTTTGTCTGTGCAGATGAAAGAGAGCATTTAAAGAGCTGCTGAATTTTTAATAAGAGAGGAGGTTCCACTCTCTCAAAGGGAGCTTTGCTTTCATAGGAAAGTCAACCTAAATTAGGTCATAAATGTAGAAATTGATCAGAATTCTTAGAACTGCTACATGATGTTTCCTTTTTTTTTTTAAAGGAAGTATTGTATCTAGACTCCTGTATTGAATGATCTTAGATAATTTAAGTAATTTATAGTATTGCAGAACTACTATGTTTGGACTTTTACTGTATTTCAGAAGCTGTGAAACTTCTGGTAATCACATTTAATAGTACTTACAACATAAAATATTGATCTCTATCAGCAAAGCAAAAACATTTAAATAAATGCTTTTTACCCCTGAGGCCCCAGAGGAAGTCAGGGTAAAGGAGGAGTTTGCCTTGGTCGATGAGGACTGGGTTAGGGACCAGTTGAGCAATCTGGACATCCATAAATCCATGGGTCCTGATGGGATGCACCCATGGGTGCTGAGAGAGCTGGTGGAGGTCATTGCTAGGCCACTCTCCATCATCTTTGGTAAGTTGTGGGGAACAGAAGAGGTGCCTGAGGACTGGAGGAAAGCAAGTGTCACCCCAGTCTTCAAAAAGGGTAAGAAGGAGGACCTGAGTAACTATAGACTGGTCAGCCTCACCTCCATCCTTGGAAAGGTGATGGAACAACTTATCCTTGGCACTGTCTCTAGGCATATCAAAGATAAGAGGGTCGCTGTCAGTGTGGCTTCACCAAAGGGAAGTCATGCTCGACCAACCTGCTAGCCTTTTATGAGGTGGATAGATGGTGGTAAAGCAGTGGATGTGGTCTATCTTGATTTCAGTAAAGCATTTGATAACAGTTTCCTACAGCATCCTCACAGCTAATCTGAGGTAGTGTGGTCAAGATGATCGGATAGTGAGGTGTATTGGATGAAGGAGAGGAGCCAGAGAGTTGTGGTCAATGGGACAGAGTCTAGTTGAAGGCCTGTATCTAGTGGAGTCCCTCAAGGGTCCCAGTACTGGGACCAGTACTATTCAATATATTCATCAACAACTTGAATGAGGGAATAGAGTGCACTGTCAGCAAGTTCTCTGATGACACAAAACTGGGAGGAGTGGCTGACACCCCAGAAGGCTGTGCTGCCATTCAATGAGACCTAGACAGGCTGGAGTTGGGTGGAAAGAAATTTAATGAAATGTAACAAGGGCAAGCATAGAGTCTTGTATCTGGGCAAGAACAACCCCGTGTACCAGTATAAGTTGGGGACTGACCTGCTGGAGAGCAGCATAGGGGAAAGGGACCTGGGGATCCTGGTGGACAGCAGAATGACCATGAGCCAGCAATGTGCCCTTGTGTCCAGGAAGGCCAATGGCATCCTGGGGTGTATTAGAAGGGGGGTAGCTAGTAGGTTGAGAGTGGTCCTCCTACCCCTCTACTCTGCCCTGGTGAGACTGCATCTGGAATATTGTGTCCGTTTCTGGGCCCCTCAGTTCAAGCTTGAGAGAGTCCAGCACATGGAGTGGAGCATCTCCCTTATGAGGAAAGGCTGAGGGAGATGAGTCTCATTATCTCAGAGGAGAGGAAACTGAAGGGTGACCTCATTAATGTTTATAAATTTGTAAAGTGTGAGTGTCAGGAGGATGGAGACAGGCTCTTCTCAGTCTCAGCCAATGACAGAACAAGGGGCAACAGGTGCAAGCTTGAACATAGGAGGTTCCACATAAATATGAGAAAAAAACTTTTTCAGTGAGGGTGACAGAGCACTGGAACAGGCTGCCCAGAGAGGTTGTGGAATCTCCTTCTGTGGAGGCATTCAAAACCCTCCTGGATGCATTCCTGTCTGACCTGATCTAGGTGCTCCTGTTCCGGCAGGGGAATTGGACTAGATGATCTTTTGAGGTCCCTTCCAATCCCTAACATTCCGTGATTCTGTGAAATCTGAGTTATTTAAAATAGCTTTTCAGATATTTTTGCAAGTTACTTGTGACTTTCTTTTCAAAGTTTTCCATATAGCAACACTGGAAAAGGCCTCTATTCCCTGACCTTACTGTTGTATAAACCTAATCACAACCATTTAAAAAAATTAGATTTTTGTTCTTCACATCTAAATATACATGCTTATAAGGGTTTTTTTCTATTGTTTCCCACACACAGGGAGTTCTGAGTGCTACTCCACTTGTTTTTATCATCCCAACAGCGTGTTATCTAAGGCTGTCCAAAGAACGATGGAAGCATTCAGATAACCTCATATCCTGCCTGATTCTTGCTGTCGGTGTGCTAGTGATGACATTTGGGTTTGTTTTGACTATCTTGCATCCTCAGGAATGTAGCCATGGAAAAGAAATGTTCTACTGCATCTCTAGTAATGTTTCTTTTCACAATAGTACACTTCCACCATAGGTGGCACACCAATCTCCAGGCCAGACCAGGTACATCCTGCAGCAAGCCATAAATGCCAGTTTAAAGGAGGATAGAACAAAGAGCTTTTATGTTTTGATATGCACTAAGAATTTTAAACTTTATAACTGTATTTAAATAAATACTTGGTTTTATGCTGCCATCCTTTTCCAGATAAGACTGAAGTTGTAGTTATTTTAAAACAGAAGTACTCAGAGGTGCCTTTCACTAGACGTTACTTGAATAACTTGCAAACCTCAAAAAAGGCTGTTGTTTGTGTTTTGTTTTTTTTTTCTTTTTAACTTACTCTACAATGCTGTTTAAAAGCTATAAATGCAATGTTTAGGAATGTAAACATCTCCCATGTTTCACTGCTGTCATTTAGTTTTTATTCATTTTATAAACTTTTAATGTATATTTATTAGCATGGGAGTTTTTTGAAGTCCTGAAAAAGTACTATGTCTGGTCTCTGTTTTAAACTTCTGCTGTTAAATTGAAAGATACCTGTTAATTCTGTCTTTGATTTTGCAGTAACTGTCCTTTAGTGCTGAAAGTATCCCTTGTACTGGGTTATGAGTCAAGGACAATTTTGTATTCTGACTGAACTGTAACTGGTACAATTCAAGTGTCACTATTACAATATACAGTCTTCTAATTAAAAGGCATTACATCAATAAATCTACACAGGGGAATTAAAAAAGATTCAAGTAAATAGTCTTTGTAAAAATTTCAAGATTGACAGAAGAAAATTATGTGCCAGCAAACAGCTTGATTCTTACATTTATAATTCTGTTTATAATTTCTGAAACTGGACTGTGC
This sequence comes from Chloroceryle amazona, assembly GCA_027560015.1. Classification (NCBI taxonomy): domain Eukaryota; kingdom Metazoa; phylum Chordata; class Aves; order Coraciiformes; family Cerylidae; genus Chloroceryle; species Chloroceryle amazona. The sequence continues at coordinate 27,349 of JANHFX010014543.1, forward strand.
AGCTTGACCAAATTCCATAAGAAGACATTCTAAACTTGGTTATTGTTCTAGTCCTCTAATTCTGTTCAGTATATGGCTATTGGTTTTGTCATGGTTTAAATTTTGGTGATATATGTTCCCCAAAAATTCTTTTAACATTAAGGATTTGTATGTATATAT
>JANHFX010014544.1:4696-58123 GCA_027560015.1 Chloroceryle amazona
GGGGGGAAAGCCGGGGCGTGCCCGGCTCCCTCCCCCCCCCCCCCCCTTTTTTTTTTTTCCTCCCCCTTTTTCTTTTGAATTCACCTGGTGATCCAACTGCAAGTGCCTGTTGTGCTTCCCCGTTCAGGCAGGGACAGCTGGGGGCTTGGCCTGTCGCAGACATGATATAGATTACCTCGGCGGGGGAGGGTGTTAACGACGTTATTGTTTCACCCCATGTCAGGCAATCTATTGAGTGGCATCAGTGGTGGCCCAGGGGGAAGGCAGTTCTTTGCACCTTCCACCTTTGGAGGTAACGTGTAAGTCAAGTGGGACGGATGCGGTGGTGCCTCCGCAATTCCTGCGCCGGGATTCGTCAGCGTGGGGAAGCCCAGGCGCTTTTTGCCCAGCACAGAGCAAGCACCCTACAGTGTCTCCCCTTCTGGTAACAGGCTGTGTTTGCGTGGATTCAAAAGGCAGCTACTTCTGTCATGCCACAGCCAGAGAGATCAGAAAAAACATTCACTTCTGTTGACACTCACAGCAAAAAGCTTACTGGCTATCCTCAACACGAGCCCGCTGCCTCTTTTGTCTTGCTTTTCTTTTGCCTTTGTGTGGAAGTTTCTTTTTCTCTAGAAATAAGTACCTCAGAATTCCAGGCAGGTTTGGGAGTTACACCTACCCGAGACATACCCATTTATTGTTTTCAGAACAACACGGAGCGTTTACTCTGTTGTGGGCAATGAAATCCATTGCCAGCATTAAAATCAGAAGCGGCGAGGTAACTTTCTAGTTATGTTATGAAATGTAATGCCATTGTTCGCTTTTATTAACGTCTCGAGGTTGATTATATGGCGGTTAGAAGCCTGTTCTACTGTGCAAAAGGCTGTCTTTAATTTCAAGTGGTTGATCCTGATCAGGCAGTTAGAGCGGCTGCAGCAACAATTGCTTGGAGCTCTAAATCACATTTGTCACAAGATCAGCCTGGTAGTATTGGCTGCTCAAAGACTTACTTCGACTTTTCAGCATTACCCTTTGGTTGGATTGCAGTGGTGAGGGACTTGCCAATCTTGCGTGTTCTTTGTGCCTAATTCTGAAAGACTGGCAAGCTTTATGCTATGTTTTCTGAAGAGGGCCCAGCTTTACTAAGCTGCCTGTCTGTCAGGGATTAATTTAACCTCTAATTACTACATTTTCTTCACAGTTTGCTGCACATGAGCGTGTTATAACAAAAGCACAAAGAAGTATGTCATTTTATTTAGCCACTACTCTGAAATTAATTTAGGGGGTATAGAGTCAGATCTGACACACTCGGTGTTAAAATAATTGTGCTGGCATTAGAATTAAAGTACATAATCTTGTTGTTTCTAATGATACAACAGTACTAGTGTAAATAGAGTTGTTAACTCGTTAGTCATAGCCACAGTAATAGAAATGATACTTAGTTACAGAGAAATACTCAAATAAGCAGGGCAGAAAAAGTCTCCCCGAAATAACTCCTGGTTTCCCCCAGTAATACATTGTTTCTGTTTGAGTCCCATCTGCCATTTGGCTTTAGGACTACTCAGCTAAGGGTAGTTTGTTGCTTTTTCTAAAAAAGGTCTTCCAAATTGCAATAAACAAACATTTACAATGGCTTGGTTTTTTTCCCAGCCTGGATGATGATTTCTTATTTTTTTTAAAATTTTTTTTTAAGCACGCGGCATGTTGGGAACAGTACAAAAGGCCATATGTCCTCTTCTGCCTGCTCACACTGACATCAGCGATGCCGCAGCTCACGTTGCATCGAGAGCAGCGTGTAGTCTTGAAGGAAGGGAGTGAGCCTCTTTCTGTTATGAAACATAGAATGACTTTCTTCTTTTGCTGCTCTGTGTTCTGTAATATTTATAACAAAGGTTTTTGTTCCTTTGGGAAGGTTTGGATTGGGAAATGCAGTCTATTCCCAGTTCAAGTAAACATAGTTAGAACTGCTGTTGTTACATAAGAAATTTTTTGTGGCCATCTCTTCATTCTGCCCGGTGTCCATCACCTCTGAGCAAGCTCTTGAAATTACTTTGAAGCTGTAATTTCCCGCATAGGGTTGAATCTGCAAAATCACCGGTTATGTACTGGCAATTTATTTCTAGTGGAAACAGAAGATTGTTTGTGTATTTTTGTGTCGTGCATTCGAGTTACAAAGCGTGGGCCTAACTCAGTAATTGTCCTTCAGTAAAAATTGTAACTGCGTTTGATGGGAAACCCCCCCCAAAGATTCTCCAAGGTCAGATAGGACACAGTTACCGAGTCAAATCTTGTAGTCCCTTTCTCAAAAGGAGAATTAATGTGGCATCGTTATCCAGGCTTGTGACAACAGTGACACAGGATTGCCAAAAAGACTAATGGAAGGAGATGGATGATTGATTCTCTTTACAGTAGTAGATCAGGTTATTTCTCTGACTTCTTTCTTCAGTTCTCTCAATTCCCAAACTGTAAGTAGTTACCGTAATTATTTACTCTAATTACTTCCAATCTACAAGTAAATTGAACATAAATTAAGATCAACTGATGTAAGGGATGGGATGGTTCAGTGAGCTGACAGTAAGGTATGGAGATGCTTTTGCTGATCCATACTTACGTGGGACAGCTGTTTGGTAGCTGTGTGGAGTGAGGGTTAAGTCCCTGCTCTAACCTTTGTGGATATGAGTTTTCAGATAACAGTTTGGAGATTGCTTGCTTGTTCCTAGCTGAAGCCTTTGGGGACTTTTCACATAGTTGGAAATCGTATACAAAATAAAGGCAAGTGCATCTTACTCTAAGAACAGTAATTCACACTGAGGGAGTCTATTTCTTTGCTTTGGCTATAATGCCAACACAGGTGGATTTTTCTTTCCTTTTTCCCCTGACATCACATCATAGTATGTTCCTTTTTTTTTTTTTTTTTTTTTCTTTGCTGAATCTTCAGGATATGATGTAGGGGAAAAGAAAATATTTAAAGACAAAAATGGCATGTACTCTCAGGCATGTATTTTTATGTTTCATTCTCTGTTGCAGATCTTTATAAGTTAAGGTTTGGTCAAACTTAAGCAAATGATTATTTTATAAAGACATTTGTCATACAGTTCCACTCACACACAAGAAAAATAATTACGCAACAATCATGTGGTTATCAAAATACATACTAAGTATAATTTCTTTTTACTTTGGTTACTTTAAATCTTATGAGGATTTCCACAATTCTAAATTTATATATGGAAATAATTTCTGAATTCATCTGCTATTTCAGGAACCCAGCAGATCATGCTGATGATCAGGTACTTTTAAGGACTTCACTTTTCCTGTTCATTTAACTTACTTTATTTAATTCAACACAGTTAATTAAGAAAATAAGTCAGACTGAAAATAACCAAGTATATACAGTCTTCTAGTCAGAAATACAGGCGAAAGGTTTTGATCTCTGACTGCCAAATGGTGACTCATTAAAAAGGAATTTGTGTTCCTCCCCTTTCAAAGGGTTACTCACTACTGAGCAGTAAATATCTAGTTTTGATGCTACTACATTGAAATGCCTGACATTGTTGGTGTATTAAATCCAAACTCTGTAAGGTTATTTGATCACAGGCTCCATGAAGCTTTGTTTTGTTGTTTTTCTCAATTGGAAAACAAAAACTGTTGGGAGATTTTCTTCAAGCTTCACCCTATCAGTTTCAGTACAGTCTAAAATGAAATATGTTTGGATTTTAATAACAGAGGACCCTTCCCATACTTTGAGCAGTGGGTCATTCAGATTATTTTTGAACACACCGTGCAAGCACTCATTTATCTCTAATTTTAATTGAGTAACATTAGAGAAGGACATTGGAATTTGTCTAAATCAAAAATAAATCTCTTTGTCTTGCACATCAAGGCTTGTGTGCTAAGCATTTTCTAATACTGCATTGCATAAAACTCAAAATAAAATATACTGAAGAGACAGTCAACATCCAACCAAAGGCATGCCCTTCTTCACAATTTCCATATTAATCTTGACTCTCTGAGCCATCTCCTTTGTCTTCCTGTTCTTACCTATTCTACACATTCGATGGGAGGGCACAAAGGCACGTCTGAGTCCTCCATCTCATCTCCTCTTCTTATTTATGTATTGGCTGGTTTGAACTTTACATGGTATTGAAAGGATGTTTTCTTGGTTGCAGCAACACTTGCGTTTGACTTCAAGCAGAAGGAGAGTGCATTAGGGCTTTTCAGGCTCCGAGAAGTGAATCTTGGTCCCTGATCCCAGAAGGTAGATCAGCCTTAATTTCAAGTGAAGGTCCTGCATCTTTAAATAACTTTCCATGTCAGTTAAAGTTCAATATTCTTGTATTCCAGAGATATAGATGAGTCAAATCTAAAGTTTAGGGCAAGTGTGAAGGATGTAAGAGAAACTGCAGATGTTTCTTCTGATGCCACTCTCCCCTCCCCTTCAGGGCTCCTACGACTGTCAGCTCTAACAGAGTGATTTGATTACTTTGTAGTGTTAAGCTAAAAGAATAAATCTAAGTGCCTTGGGAATAGGGAACCAATCCAACAATCAAAACCAAACAAGTTAATAAATGTGAAGCATTTCTGTACGGTGCTGCTGCAGAAATGCTTCTTCCAGAAATGCTTGGGGGCAGCCACGGCTATTGGACCAGTCAATTAGTATAAGGATGTTCACTGTACACACCACCATTAATTGGATGCTGGGGGGTGTGCTCTGTGTTTTGAAGAAGTGTGTGTCTTCTGTTGGTTATAAGTTATGAAAATCTTGAATGTTTCTGTCAGAGCTGTTTATTCTTCACCACCTTGCTTCCCTGACACTGTGACATACCTGGGAAAAAAGCTTGACTTAGGTAGTCTTGATTGCTTTTCCTTTGAAATCATTCTGGCTCTACACACCATCTACAGATTCCTTTTTTTCCTCTTCTCTCCCCCTTCCACAGCACCCCAAAATCCAGCCAGAACTAGAGCATTTGAGTGAATGTCCACAGGGACAGTTAGAAATCCAAATTATCCACTTGGACTGGTTTGTTCTGATGCCCATGCGCCAGGCTACATACAGTCTGGAGTCATTTGTAACAAGAGTACGCACAGAAATACTGTGAGCTGTAGCACAACAGCAAGTGCTGCTGTGTAAGAAAACCCCTAGACTGCGCGGAACTGATTTTGGATGCTGGTACTTGTGCAGGGCTTGATTAACTTAAATTACCTGTTGTACATGTTTGTGATGCCGAGAGGATTAGGTGGCATATACTTTCAAGAAATACATGTTCATTATTAAGAAAGGTTAAGCAATAACATCAGGTGGTCATTTCCTTTTGGAGCGTAGCACTGTGTCTGTAGCATAATTTGCTTGTTTGTCCCGGCGAGGAGGCAGACCAGCACTGCAGGCGTGAGCTGAGCTGCTCTGTGCCACTGGCTGGCCTGGCTGCATGGGCTGGTGCCGCCCGAGCCGCCGATGGAGAGCCAGAAACCTCAGGGCAGAGAGGTGAAGAGGTCCAAAGTACGAGGAGGCTATGGTAGGGGAGAGAGAGCAGGGATGGGCTGGGACCGAAGGGAGGGCAAAGCCAAGGAGACCAAGGGAGAGCCAAGGAAGCCGGCCAGGTATCTGGGGGGAGGAGGGAGGCACAGCAGGTCCAGGACCATCTCAGGAGGGCTGGGATTCTTCACGTGCCTGGTCTGCCAGGTACAGCATCTCCTATTGCTTCCACTCAGGCAGTGAATGTTTTCTGTGTGCAAAGTTGTTCCGTGCTCCTGCGACACAGACTTACAGCCAGTGCTTTTTCTTTATCTCCATTGTCTTTTAAGTTTCTGACTCTTGTTTTTTCCCTTGTGCTCCTGCTTTCATACCGTTGTTGTGATTGCTCTGCTGGAGAAACTGTCCTCTCTTAGCAGCAGTGAAGAGATGCTCCAGGGAGCTAACCCTGTGTTGCCTCTTCAGAGGCAGGCAGAGCTGTAGGGGGGAGCAGGCATGGTGCCAAGGCTGCACACCTTTGATTGCCCTGTGACCACGGGTATGCGTTGGGTTTGGTTTATTTTGTTAGAAGGGTTTTTCTCTGGGCGAGCGCAGTGGTTGAGCAGCCCAGCCACTGAACAGCTGAGTGAAACCTGCAACAGATTCAGTGTGCAGCTGTGGTATGGGTCGGCTGGCTTTGAGCCGGTGCTAACACTGGGACAAAAGTCAAGGTATGTCTGTGCTGCTTTCCGTGTTGTGTAAATTCACCGGTTCAGGTAGAAAAGGCAAAGAGCACTTTCACCTGGCTAACCTGCCAGCAGAAGTTGCTTAAGACATAAAATAAATAATCTGGCACTCGATCCACATGGAACAGCAAAATCACCCAGAGCAGCATCGCTAACCTTCCCAGAGCCAGCCTCGTGGGCACGTCTGGTGAGATCGGTGCATCTCGCTGTGTCCGGGAAGCTGGTTTAGAAGATCAGCTGGGCTGCTAAAGAACCATCTTCCCAAATCTCCTTCAGCAGAAATTTGGGATCTTAAAGTGGCCTTGGATTCTGCCAACCCAAGATGGTAATGTTCTCTTGTACAGCTGGCTCTGAAGCACTGTAGCTTCTCTGAAGGAAGGAGACGTAATTCAGTGTTTATAAAGGCAGACAGGAAAGTATAAGATTTTTTGGTTCTCTGTGAGAGCTTTTTCACACGTAGAGAGAATGAGTCACTCAACATTTCATTACTGAATGGAAGCTGATTTACAAGTGTGTATGCTCTAAGATGAATGTCAGTGGATGAACTCCTATAGTTTCCTCCAGGACCATGCTGTAAATGGGCTTCAGCCAGTTTGATGTAAATCATTCTGTGGCACTGTGCTGTCTTTTGAAATGGAAGCATCATTCTTCTTATGATCTTCTGAAGGCTAGAAGGCCGATTAACATGGGAACTCTTGATTAGCTTTAATTCAGCTCTACTACTCCAGGAAAGCATAGTTCCTGAATTGCACAAAGAAAGACTCTTCAAACACGGATCCAAATCAGCGTGCTGGAGATCCTGTTGGTAGGTGTGGTGACTATGATTAATATTTACTTGATGTCTTTCATCTTCCAAGTACTTTACACAGAACAAGCATTTCATCTTCACAAAAGATGTATGAGTTAGGTGAAATAAGTTTTACCGTCTCTGCTTTATTAATAAAGGCAGGGAGACTGAAGCAGAGATTAAAGTGGTTTGCTCATGGGTACAAAGAAGGCCAGCACTGAAACTATGCACTTTCTGGTTTCTATTTCTGTGTCCGGACTAATGTCTCTTATTTGTAAGAAGAAGCAGCGGGACAAACTTTTGAGTAAAAACATCGTAAGAATTTAGTGAGGCAACTCGGCAGGCATTGCAGCTGCACCTGTGGCACTCACTGAGGGACGTACCGCTCTCCTCCCTTGGCACTGCCGTCTCCATCCGCTCTGACGGCGGCATCACTGCAGCCTGCTGCTTGAGCAGCAAAGCGTCCCTGGGCCTTTTTTTTAGGCAGATACAACGTCTGGGTTTAGTCAGTGGTCGGGCTGGATGATTGGAGATGTAAGTATGTGTTGAGATTTCTGGTGTAAAAGAGTTTCTGCTGGAGTGAATACGATGAGGTGCATGTGTAATTTTATGCAACTCAATGACTTCTCGAGGTGTTCCTTTTGGAGGTGCATTAGAAAGTGCTTAAATTACGGTGTTGAATTTTAAGCATGGAACTGGTTGCGATAATATGGAAAACATATTTGTTTACCTACGGCTTGGATAGGGCTACTCACAGGGCTTGAGTTGAGTATGTGCTGACGTGTGTCACTGAGTCGGGGCCCGAGTTAACAGCAAAGGCTGTGTCACTCTCACCTGCAGACTGGCAGAGAAGTTGTTGAGGGCCCAAAGGTAGTTTTTGGTTTAAAGAACTTCCTATCAAGATGAGTCAGTGGACAAAGCTTAACATTTGAGAAAGTTCTTATCTGAGAAGGCATCTGACCTTTTGAAAGAGAAACCTCCTTTGCAGATGCATACGAGTTGTGTGCAGCCTCTACCAGATTGTACAGCCGGTGACTGCAATGGAAATCCTCACCTGGGGAGGCCACGCCGGCAGAGCGGGAGCCTCCCTCCCCCTGCATGGGGAAAAGCATTTTGGTTCTTCCAATCCTACCTTCATGAAGGAAGAGAAGATGCCCTTGCCTGAAACTGGAATGTGCTCAGAGATGGCGGCTGTAGAAGCCACTTCATTTAGTTTTGATTTGACTATAAATTCAGTCTCCTGTTTCACGCAGGGTAACGATTTTCACGCTGCAGTGAGGAATCGCTCGGCGAGAGACAGGAGACAGGAGAGAGCAGTGCAGCCCTGCTCCCCTTGTAAGGCCATGGTTCAAAATGTTTAATTAGTTGTTTCGAAACAGTGGCTCCTCTCCTTTGAGGAAGGAATGATGTATCAGCAAAAGGTGTCCAGATTGATGTAGCAAATCAATTCTATGGTAATCCGTTTATTTAAACTTTGGGACTTAATTTTTATAAGCTCTTCTCAAGAGTTCCTGTGCTCTCGTTCATTAGCCAGTATTCTTTTATGCTGCTTTTTGGAGGTTTGTGCTGCAGAGCGCAAAATGGCCAGGACATGCCACTTGAAACTGCCTCCAAATGCAATTCAAGAAGGTCTGCAACAGTAGTGCTAAAAGAAGTGCTATTTAGCGGCATTATTAATGTGCAAAGAGTTCAGGCAGGATTATGAAAAGGTAAATTTTTATTAAGAGTGGAGGAGCTAGAAGAATGGACTGATTGCCCTGAGTCCTCTGGGCCCTCGAGCAATCAATTTCCCTTTCTAGTATTCAGTTACTTGCTAATTGTATTGATTTTTATCAAATATGTGTACAAATCAATTTTATATTTTAGTGCTGTTAAAAGCTTCCTTCCTTCCTTGCAGGCAGTGCTGCTCTGATCATTCTCATTGTCTTCCTTTATTTTAATGCTTTTATCTTAATGCATATTTTTGTTAGGACACGCATGTTTTTCTTTAGGACATTTAACTGGGGAGGGCTTTTATCTCGATGCTGATAGTTGGAGCAAATAGGCATCGCTCAGACTAAACCTCTGTGAACTCAGTGGAACTGTCTTAAGTAAAAATTGCAGGAAAGGGATGTGTCGTGTTGTGAAATGGGTGGGTGCAAGTGACCGTATAGTGTGACAACCCCCCAGAAGATCAGGAAGCACTGCTGGCACAGGAGGGGAGCTGTGCTGCAGAAAGGTTGTGACTAGAAACAAAGAAGGGGATAAGTGCTGACCGTGATGCGCTCCGATGGAATAAACATGAAAATGAAGTCGGGGTGACAAAAAGTAAACTCCTGCAATAGCGTGAGCTGTTTTATCAGCACGGCCTCCATCGTTCCTGAAAAACCCAGTCACTCAGCACTTCAAGTAAAGTGGATGCCAGAGAAAAAAAGCGAATGTATTGAGCTCTGAACAAAATAAAACAACATTCTCCATTTGTGTTTGTTTATGCCCATGGCGATTTAAATTGTTCCTGTCAAATGTACCTATTTTCTGAGATAGCACACGCTCGCGCTCTCTTTCTGATGTAAGCTACAGTTTGGAGTTGAGGAGAATCTCTCTGGCTGTGTGTGTAAGCCTGAGAAATAGACTCTCATAATTGAAATGTTTGGGGTATGTACAGCGCTGCCAGAGATGGTGGGAGAGGCTTTGAACTTTTAATGGTGTGAGTAGCAGTCATGAGAACAAGGAGAGTTAGATCTCTGCTTTTCCACTTGCCTCTGACTTTATATTACACTGCAGAGTTTATGACACTGTTTTCTGCTTTTATTGCCAAGGCACTTAACAAATACTCTTATCCTTTTCTTCGGGAGGAAAGAGTTGCATTTGCAAGTGTCCAGGTGTGTACACAAATCCAGGAAAAATACAGCTTAGGTTAAATAATCTATTACAGTGGTAGAGACATAAAGCATTTTATATTTTACATTGGTCACTTTGATCTTGGTTTTGTTCATCTCCCTGGTTCTGGTAATGTTTCTTCATTACATAGCAGAACCAGCTGGGAAAGCCAGCAGAAACCATGGGTTTCTGAGCCTCTCTGGTCTGCCAGTAGCTGGTCCCAAACACGGTGCTGTGGTGTGAGCAGACATACCCAAGCCCTCCTGCCACTTCACATGGCACATAGGAACCTGGGTGTTGGTTCACCAGGAGCCCCTGCACAACAGCTCTCTAAGAAGCAGGCATCTTTTGTGCCCCGTAACGTGGTTTGGCTGTGCTCCCTTGCTGCCATAGCAGCTTTTCTTGCTATGGTGCACTTGATATTTTCAGATCCAGCGTAGGCACCACAACCGTAATCATCAGTGTAACGTTTTAGAAGCTGGTTGGGAGAAACCAGTCTTATTCTCCTTTGATCTCTGTGCGCAGTGAGATTCCTCACTGCATTCCCAGCTAGAGTGAGGGGGGCGTATTCTGCCTGCCCCTGGAAGCTGGCGGGCTCCGTAACCTGAAGGACAAGGGCTGGGTGGGAGGAGAACCTCTGCCAGCACTGCCTCTGGCTCGGCATCATCTTGAGCACATTTTTGTCATTAGGTTTATACAGCACCTCTTGTAGGAGAAATCACAGACTGGATAAGCTGTATGAGGGGTCATTATAACACAGAGAAGATAAATGTACCGGTTCTGCTGGAGGCTGTCCTCAGGCTGTTTGTTATGTGTCTCTAACACTGTCACTACATCACACACTTCCTCGATCTCCGTATTACCCTACAAGCCTGTCTAATGGGATCCTCTGTTGCTGATTCCAGCTTACCCTGACCTACTTCTTTCTTGTGTCCCAGCAAGCTGTCAGGAGCTATCAGAGCACTGGGAGCTGAAATAAACACTCACTGAGGGGAAAAGCAAGGCTGTCTCTAGTGAATTTAATTAGCTTTGTTTAACTGGCTTGTTTGCTTTGTAAATCACATCATTTTTAGTCAAATTTAAGGGATAAAAAAAAAAAATCTGTAATTAAAATCAAATGATGCATGACCTTATTAAAAGTCAAGGGTTTTAGAAGTTCAGTACAAAAAGTCATTTAGTTTGTAACAATTTTGCAGCACTCTGAATATTTTAGGGGGAAGAAGAATGAATTTGAGATGCTTTTTGGATTTGGGGTTTTTCTTCAGACGGGAGGGAGATTGTTACTATTGTTGAGTCGATATCATTACCTTTCCTTGAATTCAATTAAAAAAAAATAAATAATCACTTTTTTTTTTTTTTTTTTAAATTAAGTCTTCTTTCCACCAGTGTGGTAAGCTTGCTGGATAAAATTTTTGAATCCAGATAAAAAATCATACTGTTTCTTTCTGTCCCGTGGCCTAAGCATCAGTATATTATCCATAGTTTGAATCCCTGCTGTTATGTGAGGCCATGGTTTAAATCATGGCTTCCCTTTGCACTTCGGTTGCATTTTTGAGCATTAGAACAGAAATCATTGTAATTTTGGCTCTGCCAGACAAATGAAGCACTGACTCAGCAAGTTATCCCTGGGATGAATTTGAAAGTGCTTATAGTGTTTTTATCAGCCAGTACGTTATATCTTTCAGGTGCTTTACTGTATTTCAGTGTGGCACATATTTCTTTTAACAATTGATGCTCTTGCTCTTGTCAGCATAGGGTCTAATCCTTTTGCTGTTGAAAATGATAAAAGCCCTATGAATTCCTAATATGTCTTATCAAAATCTGGCTAAAATATAAAATGTCTGACCTCAACTTCTGATTCTTCTTCAGCAGAAATACATTTCTTCCTTGCACCATGCATGCATATTGATAGAGCCTCCTGAGTATGTGGCTTACAGAAATACACCCGTCCTTGTGCTGAGCTGCAGCATGAACAGAAAAGGATTAAAGGGCCACTGAGAAAGAAATGTGTATGGATGAACTTGCAGTGTGCAAAAAGGTAAAATACAGGATGAAATTCCTACCCGAGAGTATGAGAGGAATTCTAAATCTGTTTCACAAAGCTGCAGTACTTCTTCCAGTCCTTTGAAAAGAATGTAATATTGGCCAACCTGTAGTACTGTGCTGAGAATTACGTGTGGTAATAATTTCATTGAGGACTATAATGAGCAGCCTGGTTGCTCAATGACTTCCGAGGAACTCACTAACTTACTGATCACTGTGAGATTTCAGAGAAGGAAAAGAGAAATGTTCTTTCCTCACCAGGAATGTTGGAGGCCCTTGGCTCCACTGGAGTGAGTGGGGCAGCAAACCCTCTGCCATGCCAGGGATGGAAGTCCTATGGAGGCTACCAAAAGAAACACATTGGGAGACTTGGGTGGTTTGACAAAATTGAATCAAAACAAGAATAACCAGGTGAGTGGGGTAAACCAGCACTAAGCTGTTGAAGTCAAGTGAACTGGGTTTGCTGCATTACAGCAGTGGGAAATGAGGCAAGGAAAGCTGAGACATGCCAGCTGAAGGAATCACATATCTTCAATGTCTCCCCTGAATACAGACCAGAAAATGTGAAGTATTTTAACTTCAGAAACTTTGCTCACATTCTTCTGCTTTACCAGATCCTGTCTCTCCCTTGTGGTTTGAGGTCTTGAGTATTTCTGGCATTTGTAGCCGAGATGTGTAGAGCGGGAGGAATACAAGTACTTCTCCTGGGTCATCGATCCAGAAAAAGTGGGTGAGGTGGATATTGTGGAGCTTTTATCACAGGCATGGAAGCAGACATGTTTTATAATCTGATCCAGTGTGAATAGCAAGAAAAATTTTATAGTCTTAATAACCTAGCAGGAAGATGAGTGGTGGAGCAGCGAGATAATGAGAGGGCTGAAGCTAAATGCTCATTTGGACCCATTAGCTGCTGAGTGCAGCTCGCTGCAGCTGAGAACTGGGTGTGAGGACAAGGAGACTTCGGCGCCGTGGGAAAGTGGGAATTCAGTGTATTTAGCAACAAACACGTGATTAATTGATGCGTGCCTGTCATCTCTGCCATGGTGCCCCAGTGCCTCTGTTCATCTCCCTGGCCGCAGGGGGAAGGGAGCAGGAGAGGGGCTCTGTGCTCGAAGAGCACATTTGCTCGTGGTGTAAATCAGGAGCCGAGAGATGGATTTGTCCCACTGCCTCCCTCTGCCCTTAGAAGAGTGGTTTTGGGTGCCACTGTAATCTGAATAATAAGCACTTAATTCTGAGCTCCTCATATTTGGCTGAGGTTGTTCTGTTAAATGATGCTTTGGTTAGAGGACACGAAAAGGGGCAAATGTTCACTAAGACTTGAGTCGTTTAACTTAAATCAACCTCCTCCTACCCACTATTGATATATCAAGAGAACCAATGAGGCATGTTTAATTAAACGTGCACTGAGTTTACAATTAGTCTGCAGACAGTGATTTTTTTTTTTTCTGCTTATTTTTTTAACCTTTTTGTTGTTGTGTTTTGTTTTGTTTTTTGTCGTCTGACACAAGGAAAGATTTGATGCTGCAAGAGGTCTTATTAGCTGTAATACGAACAGGGCTGTTTTTTTTTTTCCATTTTAAATGTAAGCAGAATGTTTTTATCTTCTAGGTCAAATGATTTAATCTGATGCTCTAATGTTACATGGTTTAGCAATCCTTCTGCTCCCATTCTGCTTGTAATAAGTGACAAAAGTACAGCTTCTTGCTTGATAAATGGGTTAACAGTATTCACAAGGCAGGTAATAGAAATCCATATTAATAGGTGGAAATTGGCTCTTGATGCCAGGCAGGAGAGTCTAATGAAAGTATTATTGTTTTAGCTTCCAGGTCCTTTGGAAGCTGAAAGCTAAATGCCTGTATTACATTCTTATTACCTATTTATCACACCATATAGCTGAGTGGATGTTTATTAAATTACATTCATGTTTAATGCCTGTTTGTATACTTTTCACTGAATGTGTTCTCAAAGGAAATTTTCTGGAAGCGTTTCAGAAATGCACAACTATTTTCCCATTCTCTTTTTATAAATTAAAACCATTGTTGCCAACTGTCAATATACAATTGGCTTGGAAATTAAATTGTTTCCTGCTAAGCTGTAAGAACCAGCTAAACCTGCTCTATTTAATTTAGGAAATAAATATTTAAAATTCTGAAAAACACACGGTGTTCTTGAGTAGTGTTGATTCTATTTTAGTCTTTGAAAATACCCAAGATCCCAAGAGTTGAGCTTACCTAGTTTCAGCTTTAATTTAGCATTAAATTGCTTCATTGGGGATTTTATATATGACCTTCTGTATGTTTGTTATTCTTCTGAGAATATTTAAAATAGTACTGAATACCATCAAAGATAAGAAATTATGAGCCTGTTTATTAATATACCTACTTACAGCACTTCTCAGGTTTTGCATTCTTATTTTCTTCTTAAACAGCACTTTCAATTCATTCCATCTAGATTAAAAGAGGAAAAAAAGGAAGTGGGGAAAAAAAAAATGACAAACCCAAATCTAAAAAGCCCAGCACGGTTCAAATATTCCCACATAGCTTTGACCTGGAGAGTGCTGGGATCTCAAGGGCTTTCGGCACGTGCTGGAAGAAAAAAAAAAAAAGGGGGGGAGGTGGGCTTGCTTTTTCTTCCAGCTATATTAGTCAGAGCTTGTCACCCTCATCAGAGCACTGTGACTGCACAGCACGGTGAGGTGATGCAGCTTCAGTCAGGGCGTGAGTCAGGTGAGGACCATGGCTGGTAGCCAGGGAGTCCTGGTTGCATCTCCACCTCATCCAGCAGTCACACCACTTCCTTTCCTGACCCAGCATCCTGCTTTGACGCCCGTGTCCTGCACTTAGAAACCAGACAAGAGGGATGCCCAGCTTTTCTGGAAGCTGTGTTTACTGGTCCTGGGCTGCAGACACCCATGCCAGTTTATTTAAGCAATCCCAAACAGAAGGTTTGACTCACACTGAGAAATACTTGTAACACATAGAAATCTGAAGTGTGTATTCTTTCTCTTCACCAAGTTATTAGCAGATGCCTCAGAAATACCTGGGGCTTGGTGCAGGTGACTTTCTTGTGCTTGCAGAGCCTTGGCTCTCACCGGCACCCTGACCATGGGTGAAAGCAGCCTGAGTGCCGATGAAATCCTGCTTGGAGGGTCTGGCTGTAAGATCTGGACTCAAATGAGAAAGACCAAGAGGTTTTTAATCAAAGGCTTTGAAAGCTCTTGTCTGCTTGAAGTTCAGTGGAATATTGTATTGATCCAGCAATGCAATCTGCTAAATTCTGCAGTTTGAACCATGCTTACTTGCTTACATTAAGACTAAATAAATAAATCAGAGCTGCTATGTTTATTTCAGCTCTCTGATGTGCAGATAATAATGCAAACACTCTCACTTCTCTAATGAGCAGGTTAATCACTTGATCAATTTTACTAAAATTTTGGTGCCACTGCCCTTTAAAGAGCTAATCTCTGTCATTAGCAGGTCCTAAATATGCACAGTGAACATACTTTCTAGTCAGAAGGATTGAAAAAAAACCTGTAGGAAAGAATGTCCTGTTATGCCTGACAGTACCGATTCCCATTATTAATTGAACAGAACAATTCAAAACATATCATGATATTTTTATTATTTTTTTTTTTTTAATGGTGGGGAGAGAAACAATGAGTCTGCTGGAGGATGTGGAGCATGTGAGAAAGGAGCACTTTGAACACATTTCAGCTATCACGCATCAGCAAATATTAACATTTAAAAAGCCATTGCAATTGCTCCTTAGATTTTCTATATATGTGTAACTATATATACACTAAGAGAAGTTAATATATATGTGTGTATGTATAGTTCTAGACAGAAACTCCATCTCTGCTAAGCATTTTAGATGTCATGGGAATAAGATCTTTAAAGTGTTATTCTTTCAGTTTGAATAATCTTAAGTTCCTTTTCTGTACTTGCACCTCTGCTTTACCTTTGTGTTCACTCAATTTGATAAAGACTCTGTGGACTAATTAGTTTCATTTCTTCTTATGCCTGGTCTCTAATAGTTTTCATTCTTTTGGCTTCTCGGATCTTGATCAATGCTTCAGTATGTTTGCTGTAAGCACTGCAGGGAATGATTGTTCTCTTTTCTGTGCCCCAGTAAAAGACACCACAGCACTTCACTGGTTCCTCCTTTTGTAACACCTTTAAAATATGGAACTGTTTGAGTCAAAATTTATACAGTGCTTTCTTAAATCACATTGATAGAAAAGCTGCATTAGATCCTTTTTTCATGTAGAGTAACAGTACAGCAGAATTTACACCACTGGAAATCATCTGACAGAGTTCCGTAACAGTGACAGCATTTTCTGACGTGCCTCATTTTCTTTCCTTATTCAAGGCATCTGTAACTGACTCTGGGAGGTTTTTTTTGTTCATTTAATGAAGTACTTTAAGATGAGACTTTCCCAGTTAGTGTTTGGGCAAGTCTTTACTAAGTTGGTTTGTTGGTTTTTTTCCCAAAGCTATTATCTTACTCTCCAACAGTTTGTGCATACTTGAGCCGTATGAGTTTGGATTCTGTCCTTGGAAGTCAACGTGAAGTGCTTGGCGTGAGGTAGAGATCTTGTCGATCCTACACGTAACATGAAAGCAGTTTGTGGGACTGCAAACAACAGCAAAACCACTTCCAGGTTTAATATGTTTGGATAGGGAATGCCCAAGAAAATGTATTCCCGAGCCCCGTGTTGTTTGTTAAGTCACACTGACGCACAACCGAAGGCCTGAGGAAAAGTTCAGGAACAGCAGAGCTTGACGGTGTGGAGAGCGAGGGAGAAACTTGTCCACGGAGCTTTTCTGTTGAGATAGTTTGTCGGCTGTTTATTGATTGTGCAGGTCATTGGTGAAAGGTCAACAGCTCTGCTGTGTCGGCAGATAAAGATAGAGGAATGGCATGTTGAGGTCACATTGGAAAGGAATTCAGTCACACTAAAGAAAGAACATTTTTAAACCTTTATTTACTCAAAAAGGGTTGTGAGGTATTGAGCTTGCACTTTTACAACCCTTTAGTGGAAGATTAAGAACCCGCATTCGCAGCTTTCCCTGGGAGTTTTCCCCTTCACTTTACAATCCCTTGTTAAAAATGAAGAATTTTTAGCTTATCACTGTTAATTCCTTGTGCTTGCTTTCGGTTTTTGGAAAGCACTAGAAGGGTATTTCACTGAGCAAAGAAAGGCTGGTAATTTTTTCTGAAATACAGAATTTTTAAGCAATTATGTGCTGATTATTTTTTTTCTTCCTTTTTTTTCTTTTTTTTTTTATATAGTGCCTACGGAGTGCTGAGCACTGTTTCTGCTGTTGATTTCTGTTGTGCTTTGCTTTTACCTTATTCGAGGTAACTATTGCACGGTAGAGCTGAGATCTAACACATTGAAAGGTAAACTGTTTATGTTCAGGGCAGAGTTTGACCCAGGAGGACTGGGCTCTTGTCTGAACAAGGTAGTTACCCTGATTATCAGCTGGAGTCTGATGTGGCTTAGACAGGCTGGGTAAACCCACGCCTTTTCATTTGTATTTACCTCTATTAGGAACCAATTTAACTGAAAGCTAATAGGCCGTTATTGTACTTTAGAAGTGTTCTTATACAAGCAGCTTCAGTTCATGCTTTCAGCTACTCTGATGTGGATTTGTTGTGTAGGTGAAGTGTAACTGGGTGGCTAGCTGTTCTCTGGAGCTGGGAGCCAAAACACCTTCCAGTGAGCATGGTATTTTCTCCAGTGCAGAATCCTGGTCTAGACCTCCTCTGTCACCAAATTCCACCTAATCCCTAGAAGTAGTGCGGTGGCTTTTTGGTACCAGGAACTATGCTCAGGCAGAAGGGTAACCTTGTGGAGCGACACCTCTGACAATCCCTTGGTGAAGCTGCTGGCAAAGGCCGTGCTTGTTTCCCTTGTCAGATTTGGCATAAAGGCAATATGAGAATAAGATTTGCTTTTATAGAAAATGTGAGAAAAGGTTTGTATGTTGGAGACAGGGTTACTTTGACTGATGATTTTAATATCACCACTCATTCTAGGCTTCTAAACTCCAAAATTACAGTTAGAAAAAAAAATAATAAAAAAAATCCCCGTCTCTTTCTTCAGTTACTCAAAGTCCCTGCATTTATGATCAGGGTAGATTTTTCTAATATTAAAAATAATAAATCCTGCCTGTTAGATCTTTCAAGACGCTCAGGTAGTTTGCTTCCCCCTCGCCAGCTTTGATGCAAAGCACTGTGTAAAGATAAGCTCTTCTGCTTTCGTGCAGTTCCATAAAGACACTCCAGACTGCTCTAGAGAAGATGCTAAGGAGCATGTCCAGGCACTGGAGCTGTTCCCACCAGCATCCTTGTGCAACCTTTACATCATCACTGCCAACTGGGGCTTCTGCTCACTCAACTTTATAGGTTGATGTTTTCAAGTGCAGTCAGTTACCTTCTGTACCTCACAGGGAACACAGAGAAAAATAAATGCTCTCTCTGTGTTTTGCGATCTCCTTCTCTCTGCTCTTCCCCAGCAGCCCCTCTGTGTGAGTGGAAGATGGTTGTATTCTCCCAAGATCTCTGCCCAAGGAGCAGAGAGCATCAGACAGAGGCAACTGGTGGCTCCTGCTCTGGTGCGGTTGTAACAGGGCAGAGGAACATAGAAGCTGCTTCCAGCTGTTTAAGACAGCTGTGGTGGGATCTGTGTTTTGGGCAAAATTTTGATAATATGGGGAAAAAAGCTTTTCAGAGGCTATAACTGATGCGATGCCGAGCACAGGACTTATTTAGTGTTATTGATGTGTGGCAATAGGTCCAAATACTGGAGGAGGGGGGTAAGTGTATTATGTTAGATCAGTAGTGACGGTGATTAATAAAAAAAGACCCAAGTAAAAATGACTAAACTGGATTTTACTCTGATTTGTTAGGAAAAAAACAGAGTCTAGAGGTTGCAAGAGATACACTGACACTTGCCTGTAGTAGCTGAATCACATCCTGCTCCATCCAGAAGTAACTACATGTTGGCATCTAAATGCTGTTGAGTCACCTCTGCAATATGAACTGGTGTTTTACTTCATATGTCAGACAAGTATCTCTGTTTAATAGTAAAAAAAAAAGTCATTAAAAAGCACTTCTGTAAGGGGTGCCCCAGAAGAAAAATCTCTGGAAGGCGCTGGGATTTCCACTGGCAACAGGCAAGGAAAACTTTGTGTGGAACCTACCTCATGTAGCTGCTGGGAGTAGATGCAGAGATCGCAAGGACCCAGCTGGCAGTGTTGGCCACAAACACATCCAGGAGAACAGCACTGATGGTGCAGGAGCTAGAGCTCCCTCCGCTTTCATTACTGCATGGTCCTGAAAGCTGAAGTGGAGCCTGGGGAGCAGACTCCCGCAACTACCAGAAGAGTAACTTGCCAGCGCCGTGCCCAAAGCACCGTGTTTGCTGGTGTGCATGCCCTCCCCTTGCAAAGAATCAGGCCTTTGTCTGAGCAACTCCTTTCTCCTTTTATTTCTTTCTGAAGTTTTCAGTTGGTGACTAAGAAGGCAGGGGGTGGGGAGTGAAGGGGGGCAGCCTGCAAAGATGAAGCAGCTCATGAAAAGAAAGCTGCTGAATAGGCAAATTGTTTTATCTGGATGGGTTTTGTGTTCCTGACTCTTGTGTTGCAAGGGAAGGTACAGTAGAAACTGTTCTGGCTCCTGCGCCCGTGCTCTGGCCAGGAGATCGCTCTTTCTCCTGCTGCTTCTGATGCTCAAAAGCTCTGAGCGTGTGTTATCTTTTTCCCTCCTCTCCCTAAAGAAATCCATTCGCTGCTGATGGCATTTCTGTTTAGCAACAACTATGTTTCCATACTAAAAAATGTGCACTAGTCTCAAGGATTATGCAGCTTTGCACAGCCCCGCAAAGTGGTATTTCCTATGGCAGTCGACTCCAAAAAGGTCCTGTGTTTCCAGCTTCATTTGCTTAACAGTCTGGAAAGAAATCTGGGAAGTTGAGAATAAATCATCTGCGTGAGCTTTAGAAGAAAATTTGAAAGCTCAGGCTTAGGCTAAGGATCCTGACTTTACTCTGGCATTGGCTGAGTCTTCTCCCACTTCTCTATTGTTCCTTCGAAATAACTTTAGGACTAGCTGAGGCTGTGGTCAGCTCATGGTCGCTTTGGTAGCCTGTGTAATCCCAGATTCCACCATCAGATGTGTTGATAGTTTTTGAAATGGAGAGGCAATGGCCGCCTTCTTACTAAAGGTCATCAGGCATCCGATACAAACTGAAGGGATTTTGTGCTGTGGAAGCAAAAGAGGAAAAAAAAGGATGTGCATATTTTTAAAAGAAGAAAAGAAAATTAAAAACTTACAGTAATTTTAGTGTCTCAGCTTTACTACTGTGCAAAAGGACTGGAAGGTGGGATGTGTGTGTCCAGGCAAAAAAAAGAAAATCCTGATTAGTAAATCTTGTTGATTCTGGGCCTTTGAAAAGAGAATTCCTCATCTGATGCGACTGGGCTTTTTTGCCATTCTGAACTGCGTCAGTGAGACACTGAAATCCTTCTCAGTGGTGGAGAGGGGGGCTGCTGGCTTGTTAGATGCTGACATTATAATTTAAGAACAAGGGGGGGCTTTAGGGCTGCTAGAAGTTTTGTGGCTTTTCATCTGAGAATAAAGTGCTAAGGCATTCCCCAGCTCCAAGGCAGAAAAACAGCGAGCAGGACTCTCCGCAAACACAATGGCACTATCTTGCTCTATTATGCCACAAAGGAGTGGCTTGCTTAATCTCCGAAATTAATAGAGCAGAGAGGAAACGGCTCTTAAAGAGATGTGTGTCTGCTTCCTTCCTGTGCATAGCACGGGGAGCCTGGGGCTCTGAGGTAATGTCATTTCACATAACTAGAGGGCTCTTCTTATAAAGGACAATTACAGTAAGTGTAGCGCGACTGGAATTTTTGACTTTTCAGTGTGTTTTTTTCCCTGCTATGGTGGTGGGGATTTTTGTTTAAAATATGATACATTATTTTAGTGAGAGATGATGCTGTGAGAGTTGGTCCCACATTTGAATGTCAAGATTTTATTATTATTATGTTTTTTCATCTGCCTCTTGTTAAGTGACATCAGAGAGAAACCAGCCTGCTGCTCCATTCCCTGCCACACTTAGTACAATAGTCTATACGTGTTTTGAGCCGTTGTCCTAGGAGAATGTCAGCTCAACCAGAATTAACAGAGTGTATTCTAGTAGAACAGCTCCTTTTTCACACTGTGTTGGCCCTTTACAGCAGTGTGTTACTCTTGGTGTGAAGCCAAATCGACTGATAAGCAATGGACTAGATTTTCCTGCACGTGGTCAAGGCTGCTTACATCTATCCAAATATTTTTAGCTTTAGGAAAAAGCCCTTGCACTTACAAAACCAAACCCCACCTAGCCATTGTCACTTCGGAGGGAGTGAGAGAAGAAAAAAATGGCTTGCCAGGAAGCCTGCAGGATTTTTAATTGCTTCAGGGAGAAAGATGGGAAGACCAGGAAAGATACCATGGGGACCAGGGCTCCTGGGTACCGTGCTGCCTCCAGCCCGTTTGACTTGAGAACAGGGGGATGATGCTCAGCATGTTTCAGGAGCTGACTTTAGTTGGACAGATGAAGCTTTGCTCTGCTTTCATTCCTTAACTTTTGTTAATAATTGATGTGTGATACTGCACAGTCGAAATACGCCTCCAACACTGTGTTTTAAACCACTGGCTAGAGCAGCATAACGTAATCCAGCCATGTTGTGTATCTTGTGAATTTATTACAAAAAAGGGATGCACGAAGCATTTGTTTTTTGAGTCACAATCAGGGAGAAACTGTAATAAAATGACTATCTATAAAATGCAGGGTAGTTTGTTCCCTACTAGCAGCATAATGTATTTTACATATGAACAATGGTAGGTCGCTTTGCAGAAAATGTGTTTTTGATAGAAAGATTATCAGTGCTGCCACCCCTCTTCCCTCATTTATCATTGGACTCACCGCAGCAAAATTGCCGAGCTCCAAGTGCTTTTTCAGCTTTCATTCAGCTGCATGATTTGTAATGACTGTGGTGAGCTGGGGGAAGGAGGAAGTTTAAATTTGGGCAGTTGTGCATCTATCCACAGTTAACGAGGCATCTAATTTCTCTGCAAATTCAATACAGCTTTACCACAGTCCTGGCTGTAGATTCAAGTATGTTGTAGGATTTTTCAATTTGTTTCTGTACCTTTGCTGTTATCTGTGCGTGTTAAGCTCCATCTATTTTGGATTTAATTTATCTGAAAGCTGCGATAAAGAACTGGCGATGTGTTGACGCTGCTCAGTAACGGCCAGGGAGGCTCAGCAGCCTTTTGACTGCCCAACTCCACGCTGCCTGGGGATGCTCCTAACCAGGTACTGAGAAGAGCTGGTACTCAGTGGAGATCGTATCATTGCAGTGTCCTCTTCCTCTCGATGCATTTTCAGGAGCACTGAGTAGCTATGTCCATCTGTCTGAACTATCCCTTTCATGCTCTGCACCAGATCTCCCTTCTGAGTGTCAATAAAACTGAGCTTCAGAGTTCCTGCAAGCTCTTGGGGACAGGGAGCATCTTTTCTTCTGGTTTTTGGCAGGTATCTAACACCAATGGTTGTGACCCTGTCTGTCTAGCAAGGAATTACCGTGATTCACGTAACACTGACTAAGTACAGACAGCGGCATAGCACAAGGTGGGATGGTTACAGTTTAAAATAGAAGATGGCATAATGAAGTTCTTAGGCTAAATGCCAACGTAAAATTAGCATTTAACCTCCCCCTCAATATTTGCCTGTTAATTGAGTGCCACTGTCTATATTGGCATAGTTTTTAGAGATTGTTACAGCAATATTGGCATGATTGAAATGCATTGCATAAAATGATAATATCCATCAAAGCTTTCTGCTGGTGGGGGCTTAGATCATCCAGCCCACAGCTGGGAATGGTATTATTTTACTTGTTCTATTATAGACATTCAGACACATACGCAGCCCTCAGACTTAGAAGAATGTGTCTGCAAGGTGAAATAATAAGTGTACACTAGACAGTCCACAGGATTATAAGGCTATTTAAATGAGAAGAAAAAGTTGAGGGCAGAGATTAGAATGTAGGGAATCATGTGGCTTGTAATGATACCCTCTTTCACCTTCCAGCAAGGACTTCTCAAACTGGATCAGGGCACTGGGCTTGCTTTTCTTAAATCCAGGTCCAAGCATCCTGGAGCAAGTTGGATAGAGAGAATTTTCCATCACATCTCTTTTTTGTTAGTAAATCTTATTGCAGTACCTTTCATGAATTTTGACGCCAAATTTCACCAACTTGCCAAAAGTTTCCACTGCTGGCTGTTCTCCCCCCCCAAAAAAAGACATGGCTCTGAACTTCTGTTGTCAGGCTTCCTCTGCAGCCAGGGCCTTTCTGAAGTCCCATGAAGGCTGGGAGAGTGGGGTCCAGCATGTGCCGGGCTGCCTGTTCTTCTACATTGCAATGCCCCTGTTCTCATGCAGTCACTGTCTGTCTGTGGGGGCCCCTGTGATGTGGGGGCCCATTCAGCTGGCTTGTGATAGCTTTGCCCATTCATTTTCCTCAGCTCCATTTCTCTCCCCCCTTATAACCGGCATGGAGTTAGAGGGAGGCTTGGGGCTAGATGCAGACTCAGGGGTCCCATGCCGTACACCACAGGAGTACCAGAAGGCAGGCAATTTGCATTTTAATAACTCCCTCATTATGTATTTGTCTGATCTTGTCAATATTTTGCATTTTTTAAATTTTGCTGACTGCAGACATTATGGACTATCAAGTCAATAATTAGATTGCCTGGTTTTAAACACCGCAGTTCTAAGTAAGAGCAGCCCATTTCTATAGCCCAGTGCTTTAGCTGGGAAGCAACTGTCCTGTCTGTGGAAGGCAAAGGATTTGAAGAAGGCATTGCATGCAGATTTACTGTTGTTAGAAATTTCTTCATGAACTTACTTAAAATGTGGGGGATTGACCCTTTTTCAAAAACAAAAATGACAGAAATTAAATCTTCATCACAGGGTGTCAAGTGAGCACGGTTCTTCCTGCACCAAGAGTGCCACAGGCTTCAGTTTATTGCACCTGTCCAGTGAGGGTAGTTTTTTTTTATTTCACCTAAAGCTTGAGTTAACGACAAAAACATTAAATGCAAATTGCACCTTCAGGGCCCCCTTTGAATGACACAGCACAGCTTGCGCTGCTGCTGCTAAGGTTTAGCTCGATTGTTGTCTCAAGGCTTTGGAATTACTAAATGTTTGTGTCGGACACCTACTTTCTCTTCTCTGGAGTGCAGTTACTTGTATTGCACATGGGTTTTGAGACAAGTCAAATACGGTGAGTGCAGAAACATTGAAATCTCGTTATATGCACAGGTACGTGGAAGGTGAGAAGCAGTGCTGGTATCATTTGAAAAGCTGTGGCAAACATCTCATTCTCAAAAAAAGCCAACTCTGAGTAGATGCACAGAGGAAATCCTGAACTCAACAGGAAAATGTCCAGTTGTTTCAGAGCTCAGGTTGGGTTATAAAACAGCCAGAGCTTGTTCTAAATACAGACTATCGCAAAGACAGATTTCAGAGAGGAAAAGACCAAGTTCTGCTTTTTTTTTTTTAAAAAAAAAATATTGCTGACAAGCATTGAGGTACCCAAACAGAAATGAGGTTGATATGTGAGGCACTGGAGAGCCTGGACCTGCTGAGATCTGCAGTTGGCACTGTCACATGGCAAAATGGGTCCTGGAAGGACATCTGTGCAAAGGAGCACCTAGGAACAAGTGAGTGTATAAAAAAGCGAGTTTTGCTTCTTTAAATTTGTATCAGGAGCCAAAGGGAAGGTTGTGTGTTGACGCTGGACCGGGAGGTAAAGCAGCATTAGAGGCTGCTTGCTTTCTGTTACAGCCCATAGCTTTTTGTTCAGTATGGGAAGACAGAAGCTGTTCCTGGGGTTGTTTGCTGATCTCGGGTAACTGTTTGATGGTTCAGCTCATTAACGGACCAGGGTTCTATAAAAAGTGTTTAGCTGTTTGGCAGGCTTGTGCTTCAGAAGCCAGGCATGTGTCACGTGCTGGTGAAGGCTGCTGCTGCCCTTTTCTCATGTGGACATAAACACATTTTTAAGGGGTAACAAAAATTCCTCCTTGTTCTTGGATTTCCCCTAGAGTTAAGCACAAGCCATTAGCAAATAAAGGAAATGTACTTGAGGTTAATTCTCCTTCCCTCCCATTCAATCCATGAGCTTCTATACATTTAAGGAAAGAAAAAAGTTCAACCTCTTTCAGAAACCCAGAACTAGTATGTGGCAATGAGAGATCCAGACCATGGCAATGTGAGAGCTGTCTAGGAATCTCATCGCAGCTCCCTGTTGGAGTAATTAAATGGGCAGTTCTGAGGAGCTGGTGGTTTTCAGAGTTGTTGTGCAAGAGCTGCCAGAGGCACCCTCCCAGCAGAGCCCCATCCTGGTGGAACCTGTGCTGCCCTGGAAGCAGGAGGACCTTATCAACAGCAAAATCTTGTCTTGCACAACCGCTTGGTGAACAGATGTGGTGACACAGTGTCTGTCTCACGTCACTGTTCTTGCAGGAATCCCATTTTCTTTGCTGGGATGAGGAATTGGCCCTTGTGCTTTGCGGCCGGTGCCGCTCGCTCGCAGGCAGCCTGATAAGCTCCTTTCTCACAGTTCAGTTTCACATTAGAAGCGCTGTGTTGTAAATGAGCAAAGTTTATTTTCAGGGAGTTACTCATATTGACACTTCTGATTTGGTGTCTGTCTTGTTACAGAACAGATTTGTCATGCAAAAATTCAGCGTGCTGCTGGAGGAGAAACTTCCTTAAATCAAATTCTACCCCAGTGTCACCCCATTTCTTCTGTGCGTTACTTTGGGTGTCTTGTTGTGTACTGAACACAAAGTACTTCAAATTGGGCTTGGTATTGTGAGTTAATTCTGAATATGACCAAATATAATACGGACTTGATTTTTCAAAGTTGATCAACAGTACAAATGGCATCATCTGGAAGATACTGGCTGGTCAGTTAGATTCTCCAATGATATAAGCAAGTTTTGTTGGCAGTAAAGAGAAACCTCAGAAAGGTAAGGCAACTGTTGTAGAAGGAAAGGACTATTCCAGGAATAAGGAGGTGTTTGTTTGGTTTGGTTTGGTTTTGTTTTTTAATTGGAGAACTGAAAAATCGCGGTGCATTTTTCCTTTAAGGATACAGTTGACATATATCTTTCCCATTCATATATAATTAATGGGGAAGTAAAGACGAAAATTGTCTTTCAACTTAAGTTGTTTAAAATGACCCCTCTTTTCCTCTCATTAAAGAAATACATGCTGTGTCTGATTCTGCTTTCTTACTCCTTATGCTGTCATTTACACCTGGATAAAGTGAATATAAAATGCTGCCAGGTTAAAAAGTGCGAGTTGACATCCATTGTCCAAATGATTGTGTAAAGGAGTGAGGTGAAGGACTAGGTCTTTGTTGGTTTTTTAATGGAAGCAAAATTAAGATGACTGTAAAAGCGAGGAGAAATATAACAGGTGAAACCTCCTAAATTATGTGCTTAATCATAGTACACCTTTTTTTTGCATCAGCACCTCTCACATCTGTACAGAGCTCCAGGGATATCAGTTCTTTAACAGTCTTTACACTGGTACCAGGAGGAGTATAAAATAGGTTGAGTTTTTAAACTTTTGTTGATCTTATGAAATTAACGCAGTTAAAAATGCATAGTTTGTTTGAGATTTGAGTACAAATAGGTATGAAACAGGGTGCCAGCCTTTTTCATTAAAAAAAAAGAAGGCAATGTGTTTGGCTTTTTCATTTGTTTTTGGCTCCCGATCTGACTCTAATGTTTGTGTAAGAAGGGCTGCACTAAAAAGTGCAAGGTCAGGTCTTGATGTGCTGCTCAGACGTGGCATGGGGGAGGGGGAGGAATTGTTGTGATGTGAAAGGTTGACACTTCCTGCCCATTTCCTATATTGTGTCTCACAAATCTAGTGACCGAGGCAGAGGAAACCAGGTACAGTTTCTTCGCAATCACCGCAAGCAACTTCAGTAGGAAATAGGTTCATTTTGAAGAACCGGAGCTCTCTTCCTCCAAAGCAACCACAGCGGTGGGATGAGCTGTACTGGGCTGGGTACGCGCTGCGCCATGGTGTGGTACCACTGGTGCTCGTGGGCACTAGGAGGGAGTCTGCTGAAAGTTTGGTTCAGAAGAGAAGTTGGTGCTCTGTTAGGAACTTGGGAATGGGAGACTTGTGAAATGCATACTGGTGCTTACAATCCATGCTGAAAATACTTTCGAGCACCAGAACTAAGCTGGCAGGAGCTTTGCCTAACAGTAAGGATGGAGGTGAGGGGCTGCAGCCATGGTAAGCACTTGGAAGTGCTCAAGTTAGTCCATTTGAAGAAGTTGCATTCCCTTCTACAAAGCAGTACCTGAGAGGCTCTGTGACAACATGAAATAAAATAGTTACCCTCGACCACTTCTTAGTGGCTAACCTGTTTTAATCCCCATTGCACTTGCAGTCAGTTGGTGCTTCTCAGTTGGAGCTCAGCACCTCCCACCTGAGGGGCTGTCATTTCTTACCATGGCAAGGACATCCCTCTTCACCAGCTCTCAATAAGCTAAGGGGACTTTCTCTCAGTGCGATTCAGCTCAAGATTGCTGAGACCCTGGGCACAGTGCATGCAATGTCCTGCTGAGGTGCCAGCACGGTGGGTCACATTAACACAGTGCTCGCCCACACTAATTAGTCTCAGAGCAGGCTTGGCTCTGGGATGCCTGAGTCCCATAAAGGAATATGGTCTAAAGAGATGAAGTGATCTCAAGCAGCATTGTTGAAATTTAGTGAACCTCACCTCTTTGGTCTAGTGTTAAACTGGTGCTCCTTCAATTCCCTTAACGCCTGGAAATTTGAAGGTGGTCAAAACACTGTGTTTAGTGTCAGACCAGAACAACTCCAGCAAATCCAAACTTTTGTTCCCAGTTTGCACGGTCCTTGCAGCTCCCCAGTAATGCTCCATAGTGCCATCCGGACATGACAGTTGTTTCCTGAACGTTACAGCAGTTATATCCTCACTAGACTGTGAACTGTAACTGAAAGAGGAAGTTCCTCCCATTCTTTCGGAAAACATGAAGAGTTACCCACCCTCCAGCTCTGTATTGTAGGAGATTTCACAGTTCTTTCAGGTCTGCAAAGTTTGGTATGAATGGTTGCATGTGGCTCACCTGGCAGCAACTCTGTCAGCTCCTGTCCTGGCAAGTTGGGTTCCTCCAGCTCCTTCTCCAAGGCTGACGGGACATCCCCACACATGTCTGCTGGTGGCTGCAGCCCTTTGGAGAGGAATGGCTCTGGTCTTGACCAATCACTGGATTCAGTGACAGCTGTGATAAGTTAATAGAGAAAAAGAGTTTTACCTTTGCTTTCGAACAGTGGGAGAAAAGCCCATTCTTGGGCTTGAAAACTTTAAGGGAAGTACTGTAATTCTTGTGGGTAAACCGAAATGTCATAACTAAAAGGCAGCAACAAAGGTTTTTTTCTCCTAAACTAGGTACATACAGTTTAAGTGTTCTGACCTTTCAAGAATGTGTTTGCTCAACTCCAGACATCGTGTCTGTATTAGAAAATGGAAGGGTAATTTACTGGTGATGTTCGAAAGTACTCAGTTAGTTTTCCTGTAATATTGTTCCTTAGTAAAGGCCAAGTCTTGCAACCAACAGTCTTCAGTTGAGGAGCCCTTAGCAGGATGCGGATCATACCCCAGGATGTCAACTTTCTGTCCTGGGGGGAGGGGAAGCCTGTAGTCCTTTAAAAATTTAGTCCCATAAGAAAGGGATTAGAAAAATCAAAGTACCTGTGGGGGTTCTATTCTTTTTTCCTTAAACTGATGCTCATGTTCCATAATGTGAACACTTTGAATGAATAACTGTGGTATCCTTGATTGAAAGTGTGCGATGCTTAAAAGGAAAAAATATCTCTGACCAAAAAAAAATGTAGAAAACCCACAGATAGGTAGGGTAGACTAGTGCACAGTATGTGCCGCTGCCCGGCCACTGCCTCCTGGGCAACTCAGCCTTGCTCTGGTGCTGCCGCAGAGCCCAGGGACACCCTCCTAGTCCTGATGCTGTTTCTCCAGTTCTCACTCCTCCCAGACATATGGTCATACCTGTGGTGGGGTAGAGGAAGCTAAAGAGCACAGTTTGTTTGGAAAGTCCCATTATCATTTAAAGAATTTCAATAACAGTGTTTGATGGCATGTAGTCATGGGAGGGAAGATAAGTGTAAATGGGGAAATGAGGAGCCCATTTCTGAAACACAAATTGGAAGGTTTTCCAAGGGTTCTCAGGTTATCTTGTCCCCTTAAATTGGAGCCAAGCGTTTAGGCTCATCTACAAACCTCACCTAAGGCACTTAATGAGAAAAACAGTTCCTTTACGTAACTCCCTTCCCTTCACTATTAGCAGGATATGTGGGGTTCCAGCAGTAGTTCCTCTGTAAGTCAAGGTATTGGAGGCTATTTTCTCTGTACACAGCTCCAGCTCGGTGTGGAAAGCATTTCAGATTTGAAACTTCAAAGGTCAATCATCTGATTAATACTGCCATTCCCATGATGAGTTTTTCTCTCTTTGTGGTACACCTATAGTTTTGGAACACCTCATGCAGATGACTCTAAAAACACTGCCTATGCACTCAGACTTGACCTGGCTGCTATAGCTGTGTGTTGGAACTGGTGGTGGTAGTCCCATTTTCAAAACTACCTCCAGGGAATGAAGGAGCAAGCTTGGGGCCGTGCCTCAGCCATCCAGGAGGCTTCTCTGAGATAGTCCCACTATAGTCAGCAATACATTTCAAGCTCTTTTCTCCACCCCGCAGTACCTCTCCTTCCTAGAGATTTACAAAGAGACCAGGACCATGCAAAGTTTTCCCGAACCGAGCAGCATGCTTCCTTCTGTGTATTCAAAACTGCCTCCTCTGTTATGACAGATAACTGCAGTCTGGCTACAAAATCTGTAACAGGGATTGGTAACCCTCCAGGATGATACTTGGCACTCAAGAGCTAACACATGTTTTTGTTACATGAGCATGAGTCTAATAAAATGGCTCACTGGTTTAATATGCCTCTTTGTGAAAACAAGACGCAGTTGGATTTAGAAATTGTGATGATTTGGCAAGTTCAATTATTAACTTCTCTTGCAGGGTTAAGCTTTGACCAGAAATTTACCATGAACCCATGGGCACATCCTGCTAGGAAACAACATGCAGAAATCCTTCACTGTCCTCCTTGATTTATCTGCACAGTGCAACCTCGGAGCGTAGAGCTGTGTGTTCGCAGGAGGAAGTCACAGGAACCTCCATCGCCACTCCAGAGCAGGATGCTCTATGTTTTAATGTCTTAGTTCTCTGCTCTAGTTCTGCTGTTCTCGAGACAATGCATCTAAGGAAACTTTGGCAGGTCCTGAACTGACCTGCCTGCTTTCACAGTGTTTTGGGAAAAAACTTGTATGTGGTGAAGAGCCCGAGCTATGTTAGCTATGCAGTGTCCTGTGGGATTGTTTGTGAACACAGCAGCTAAAGATAGAAGCGCACCATAGAGATGCTAAAAATACTGTCCAACTCTACAGTGGTTGTTTAGCATTCGGAGTGCTATAGTTGGCCTTCCTCAGACAAAGGGAAGATGCAGTTTTGCATTTTGAATATGCAAATGAAATCCCGATCTTGTAAATGTGCAATTATATGCTGAAATCTGAAGACCGCTTGTATTCCTGAAGTTAAGCATTGGCAGGATTAAGAGTTTAATCAGTCAAATACAGTGTCATCAGAAGTTGGTGTGATTGCATGGCAATGTGGAGACTTGACTTCAAACAACAACAAAAAATCATATCGCGTGATTAAGATCAGATTTTTACATTCCACGTGTTGATACTTGGCACTGTGTTGTCTGATAAATCATGTCTTATTAACGCAGTAGGTTGCAAACAGTTTCTTCTTTACATTTATATGCATGATTTAGTAAACAGTATTTTAATATCAGTGGGAACACATGCTATGCTTCATAGCTTTCAACTGTGTGACCTTTAAAGGCAGAACAAAGGCTTAGAAATTAGAGTTTACATAAAACTGGGAAGTGTAGAAAGCTTGAAAGGCTGTGTAATTCACTTCTGCAGCAAGAACACCATTTTCTCTAACACTGTTTGCACAAGTCAGCATTTATGTTGTCAATTTGCAGTGATGAATGTGTGATTAACATTGCTTCTAGAACAGAAGGGATCTGGTATCTATAGCAAGTCAAGAGGTTCTCTGGTTAAAAGACGAGTAATTTAAGCATTGCGTTCTCTGCTGGAGAGAATGTCTCTGAATCCATGGATTTTTAATTCACTTGTTTAGTTAATAATAATGAAAGAACAAAGAGTGAAATCCCATCGCTGCTGAAGTCAGTGTCCCAAAATACTTATTTCATCGAGGCCAGGATTTCAATGGCCTTGTGCGGGATGAGGCTTCAGGGGTGGGGCGGCAGGCTGTGTTTGCTTGGGGGTTTTTAGGACCACTGCTTTGCAGAACCCCTTTGAAGGTTCCTGGCTAAGTAACAAATACTGTTGAAAGAGCAAGTGTTGTAGGAGCCCGAGCTGCATGCTGATCTGGTCACCTCACTGGACCAGGAGGAAGGTAGCCTACAAATAATTGCACACTGAGAATAGTGGTGTTTCTGTGTAGGTAAAGTTGAAAGCAGTAGCATAAAATGAAGTAGTCAGAAATAAATTAAATATTCACTATCAGACTTCTGCTTTACAAAATATTTCTGCTTCTGGCTCTACGAAGACTTCTCTCTACACCCACGTTCAGTGAGAGGCTCACTAGATTCATGATCTTTTTATTCTTAGTGAGGCTTGTTTGTGTGGTTCTGTATTAATTAATATCTTGTTTATTGTTTCATTTTTGAAAGGCAGAGGAAGGAACATCCAGGAGGCTCACAAAGAAAGGCCCTGGATGAATGCATAGGAGAGGAGCCATTCAGGACGTTCCCTTTCCTTGTCCATTTGTTCCACCCTTCTTAGAGCTGTGCTTGTTTCTGATACCAATTAGGAGAAACTTCAGACTGCTCTTGTAAATGTTCTGCCTCCCCCTCCCCAAGCCTAGAGAAGAGCTCAGGATGCAGAAATGCCTTAGTTTCCAGTACAGGAGGCAAGCAGACGGCCGCTCAGCAGTCGGGCGTAAGGCTGCACAGGGTTAGCGGTCAGGTGCAGCCACGTGCATGAGGTTGGAGCTGTTATTCTTTGGGGGAGTAAATGTGAGTACTTCAGCCACTGCAACAAAATCACTTCTTTTTTACCAGACTAAAATCCCATTGTTTCTTATTGTTCTGAGATTTTGAGAGCTTTTTGGCCCCAGGTTTGACCTAATTGTCGGCTCTGCCTCCAGGCTGTTAATTCCCCAACCATACCTTTTGACAAAATGGTGGAACCTGTAGTTTGATAAAACTGTAGAAGTAAGTCTTCTGGGATTTTAAAAAATCATGGAATATGTGACAGAAAAGAAGTGTCAGACTGTGTTTTATCTGTTTATCTAGTAACTGTAAATCTACCTCATTATTTAGGAACGTATGCAGCCTGTTTCTTATGCTTAGCTCCTGTTAACTTGTGGACATTGCATAACTGCACCAGTGTTAGGGGCTGAAAAAGAAGAGAGAAAATTATCTTTCAAATCCCAGTAGACTCGAGTAGCAAAAACATCACTTTTTGCTCAGTGGAGAGGATCTGCAATTCTCCAGCCTAGCTATTGCCCTGAGAAATTAATGTAGTCTACAAAATTACTGCAAAGTGTTCCACAGGACTTTGAAATTAATGGACTATAAAAAAAGATATAAAACAATACTACTGGTATTAAAACTGAGGTAAGATGAGGTAATACTGATGGAAAGGCGTTGAGTCTAAGATTGATCTTGATTTACGGCCAGATATGAAAGAAATGCTCTTGTACTACAGCTTAAAAACCAAGAGGCAGAGAACTTGTTCTGTCTTCAGCTGTCTAGTTAATAACACTTGTCATTAAATGGAATGTGGAAGTTACAGCCAAACAATATGCGTGACGTGATTGCTGTAAGTCTTCAGATGACTAATTAAGAAGCATCTGCACAGAGATCTCCTGCTAGCAGTACAGCACAGGAGAAAGCAGTAGTCCTGTTCCTCCACATCCATTTGTCAACAGCAATTTTTCTTCTGGAAAAATTTCCATTTTAACAGTGCTGTTAATACTGACAGTAGATGAATTACTAAGGAAAGACAAGATGGGAAGGATCCGAACATTTGTTTTGATAGGGCAGATCTCTGTTGGTGCCTTCTAAATGAGATTGGTAATTCTGTCTGACCTGAAAAGTAGCAAAGCTACTGGTTCAGAAGTTTTTTCTCTTCTTTGCAGTGGATGGTATTCAGTCTCTTGCATGTGGCTGGCTTGTGTGTGATGGCCAAACAGGTACATACTTGGCCAAGTTTCTTTCTTCTTGGAACCGATCCTACATTGATTATCTTCACATGGACATCAGTGACGTTGCCTGTAATTTTACACAAGGGTAATTAGGAAAACCCTCTTCACAAACTTCCTGCTGTGTAGCCTGTAAGTTCCTCCAGTTTAAAGCAGGATCTAGATCACATAGATTTCTGGCGTTATGAGTATAACTGTGTTCCCACGAATCGGTATGAGAAAATCATATCTGTAGCATTTCCTTCCCTTTCATTTTTGGTTAAGAATAAAAAAGTTAATACCTTAGTGCTTTTGGTAGTCCAGGTTGAATTTCCTGTTAGTTTCTGTGGTGTAAGTTTATTGTAAGATCACATCTTTCCGGTTTTGTATAGTCATGATGTTTTGGATTGTTGTGCGTACTAGCTGAGCAGTGCAGTTCTGCGTATTTGCAGCCAGGATTACTTCCTACGCTGCATGGTGACTCGGGGAAGATGGGCACGTAGACAAAAGAAAGTGCCTGGCCTGCAGTCACCATTTAGAAGTTCACATATATTCAGTAGTCAAACAAGACACCCGTTGTACTGCAGCAACCTGACAGGGAAGGGGAACTGATTGTAGCTCCAGAGCAGCAGTGTGGGCAAACAAAACCTCTTGTCATGGGCTCCAGTGACGTGCTCGAGGTGTGTCTGTCAGCCCAGGTCCGGGTGATGCGTAAAGACATGGGGGTGACTGTCTTGTTGGGTCCTATGTTTTTGCACTCCTAACAATAAGCATTGCCACCCGTATTAAGGGAGAGCAGACACCTTGTTTTCTTCTTTCTCTTTTAACACAGCTTGAGGCTCCTGAGTTAGTGAGGGAATGAATGGAGAGGATCACAATGAGTGGTGACAGGAGTGGGGTAAAGGATCACAGCATGCTCCCATCAAGTCCACTGCTGTTTGTTGCACTGGTGGGAGATCAAATTCTACAAATGTAGCAGTGGTGTTTGGGAGGTGCTTTCATGTGCATAGCCTAAGTATCAGCTTCCAATCTATGTTAATATACTTGTTTTAAAGATGGCAGATTTCATATTGCCACTGTAAATTATAAGTTGGGAGAAACTGTAGTTCCAGGTAAAAATAATCCATGTAATGCATACAAATTAACTAATAAACCATGTCCTTTCATGATTAAAACAACTGCTTACATCTCTGGTTCCTCTTCCTACATCCTCCCTTCCAGTTGCCTATTTCCATGAGCATGATGAATAGAAGGAAATCCACCCCCCCCGAAATTTTCCCTATTCATAATCCTTTCTCCACTACCACACCTCATTACAAATGGATCTGCCACCTTTCCAGCCTACAAATACCCAACAGATCCCAAAGCCAACTTTACTGGTGATCCTTAGCTGAGGAGTTGGGGTATAGCTATTTTTAAGCACAGTGAAACGCTTCTCAGGGAACTTGGAATCGCAGCGTGATCTCTTTCCTGACAATGTGAAGTGACAACGTTACGTCCATCCATGCTGAAATTGCTTGAAATCAGAAGGGTCAAACAGCCTAAAGCAGTAGGAAGAATGTGATTTTAGCTTATGTTTAATCTTAGTATGGAGAAAGTGAATGGTAGTTGTAATTGCTTGAGCCTCCTTGAGTTCTCCTTGTAATGCAAGATGTGACTTTGATAAAACATAGTTTATGTTCTTCGTAGTTGTGGACTGCTTTGCCTACTCCCTGGTCAGCAGGAGGCATTTTTTCTTGGATTTAAATATATAATGTGAGTTCCTGTTACCAAGCTGCAGCCAGCATGCAGGAATGGAAGCGTGCAGATGTGTGAAATGCACTTAATGCAGTGCTGTGTTCTGTGTTTAAATGGGATCTTTGCCCGTGAGCATTTGGGTTTTGTTGCTCATGTGCAAGCCAGCCTGCTACTGAAAACAGCATGTCTGATAGTTCAAGCAGGGCTGCAAGTAACTGCTGCCATTTAAAAGGTAGTATTATATCAGATCCACTTTCCAGCCCTCAGACACAGTCAAATTCTCACCTGTTTTTCATGAGCTGTCCTCAAAGACTAGTAGGGCATTAAAATCCATCTAGAGCATGGATAAATGAGCGATAGAGAACACAAACCTTTCCAAACTGTGTATTTAAGGCACAGAAGAAAAAAAAAGAAAAGTGAAGTTTTTCTTGTTTTACATGGAAAATTGCCAGTTTCATTTTCTCATTACATGACTGTTTTTGTCAGAACAGATAGAAACATTTTGGGCTGATGGGC
The DNA here is from genome assembly GCA_027560015.1 of Chloroceryle amazona. Lineage (NCBI taxonomy): Eukaryota > Metazoa > Chordata > Aves > Coraciiformes > Cerylidae > Chloroceryle > Chloroceryle amazona. The sequence continues at coordinate 40,285 of JANHFX010014544.1, forward strand.
AGATAGCTCTCGCTGAAGCTTGTTGAAGCCACAGAGACTGAAGTCTTGATCGCTGAATGCTGCAAACAGTTTGCCTCTGGCAAATACATACTTCCACTTTTGGCAGCGTCTAGCATTTGAAAGAGACAGAGTGATAGCTTCTCTGGTCAGCTCAGTTGAGCAAACCTTAGACTTGGGTTTTGTGCTTTACAGAGGGGAAAAAGCAGTTTGCAGTATACCTTGAAAAAATACTGGGAAAAGACTTCTGCTCATCTCTGGCTGCTGCTTTGCTCAGCCCTTCCAACAAAAATTAAATTTTCTCCCTCTGTCAAAATAATTCAGATATGCCAGATCTCAGCAGCCTGTTGGTGACCTGGATTCTTTGGGTTTCTGAGGCACCACTGTCTTGCTCTGAAGGGCTTTGTGCAAAGCTGCCACTACACCAGCAAGTCCCAGTGTCTGTGGTGAGACTGAAATTTTCCCCACCTCTCCCCATCTCCTTTTAGCGTAATTTCTCTCTTTTCTTCAGTCAAATATGCAGAAAAGCCAACACCTGGGATTTCCCAAGAGTTATAAGGGTCTTGAGATTCCCAGTGGAAGAAGGTTAGCTGACTCCGATTCTGGATGTCCTAGTTGTGGATCCAGAGAGGTCATGCTATTCAATCAAGAAAGTCTCCATCAATGATGATGTGTGCTGGAGACAGGGGGAGGTGGAGTAGCTGCCAGAAGAGAATATAGAGCAGGCTCTACAGACATTGGTTCAAAGTGGCAGAGTCCCACTGGGCTCGGTTCTTGCTTGAAGAAGCTGCGTAGGTGTGGGAATCGCTGCTGTAGGTTGGATCTCTCAATGGCAGTGAGTGGGGTGCGGTGGTTGCTGATCAATAATCATCACCTTGCGGTTGCTGTAAATCAAGGCTTGAATCTCTGACAGGCTGCAGAAACCAGGAAGAGGCACAGAAATACCTCACCTAACGTTTTTCCTCTCTCCTTTCTGCATTACTTTGACCTAAATAGGAATCTCTGGTTAGATTTGGCTTATTTCTGGTGGAAGGGTGATCGCTGCAAGGCTTGAGAAATGAGGCTCTCCCAAGCAAGCCATGGTGGCTCATTTCTCCCAGATAACAGTGCAGGCAAAGGAGCAAGTGATGGGTGGAGATTTAACTGGGGCTGGCAGCAGGGCCATGGGGCAGTCCGGCTCATGTGGAGAGCTGGAGTGGCAGCTGGGGACAGCTCATGTATTAAAGAAAGGAGGAAGGCTGACTGACAGCAAGGCGGGGGGCCAGTCCAGCGGTACCCATACCATTGGTTATTAAAATCCAATCCATTGACCACAGTGTATATTTATTAACAATTTGATATCTCTACTTCAGTTTTTGCCACTTCCAGCCTCCCTTTTTCCCTTCATTGAGAAACAGTCAGTTACTCGAGGCCAACACCACCTCCTGAGTTTGGAAAGTGCCTGATGCCAAAGTCATCCAAGTGGGCAACTCAGTCTAAGAGAGGGTGCAGCCAATGACCAGTTTCGCTTGCTGAGTCCACCTTGTCCTCCTTGCACAAGAGGTGCCTGCAGTGCGCGCTGCCCTCTCACGGGGAGCTGGTTCTGTGCAAAGAGGCAGCGTGTGACAAATGAGACGTCTGTAGCCATAGCTGTAGAGCTTCCTTGGAAGGAGCAGGGGAATCAGTTCTTATTTATTCTCATTACACTGCCATTGCGAGCTACCGGCGCTACTCGTTCGCAGCTTGGGTCTTTCCCAGGAAGATGGCCTGTTGGTCTGGAGAGGATAGTGGTGCTGAGACGATGGCACTCTCTCTTCTAAAAGCAAAGCTGAGCTAGTGGAGAACTTAGAATAGGATATTCCTGGAACTGGAGGGCCTGTTGTTGTTTCCCAGGTATTCCCATCAGGAGTTAGCCTGTGCATGATGTTGCATTTTAATGAATTTTGGCAAGGTTGCAAGAACCCCTCTACTGCTTGTCTGCTTCATCCTTGCTTGCGCAGATGAATGAAGCTTTCCTGTACTTAGCCACAGAGAGCCGCCAGCCACCTTCTCTGTGTGCATGCGTTATGTGTTTCTAAAATACTTCTGTTCACTTCTCAGGTACTCAGTTTGAAACAGCTGCCCAATATACTAATCAGCAAAGAAAGGGGAAGAACATACTTGGGTGCTCCTCTTGTTTATGTTGATTTTGTCAAATAGCATAAGTCCTCTCGAAGAAGTAGAGAAAGAGTTGGAATAAAACAGCTCCTTCTTGGGGAATCCAGGGCCAGATGAAGGAAATGGGCAGTAAAAATGTTTTTAGTAAGGGAAGAGTCTAGAAAAGGGTACATAGGCATTAAAGAGATGGTCTTAAGATATCTGAGAGTACTGGATGCATGATCTGCAACAAGTAGTTTCTTGAGTGAGGTCAGGAGCTTCTGGTCCTAAAAATTGTAGTGCTTTGCTGACAATCTCCTTCCACCACTGTTGTTTAGCGTGTCCGAGCCAGCCAGTGTCCCTGTAGTATGAAATTGCATCACTGTCCCCTGCACCCGTCGGGGCTGCCACAGTGGCACATTCACAGAGATCAGTCGCTGGGAGCCGGGGAGAAAAGCTCTGGCTCCTCACAGACAGCAGCAGCACAGCATGTGCTGTATGGGAGCCCCAGCCACCTGCGTTTCAGTGGGGAGAACTGAAACAAACCCCTGGGCTGGCCCGTCCAGCCCAAGAGGGGGTTTTGGTATGGAGCTGTTTCTTCATGCTGAAAGTGCCTGCTGAAATACTGTTGTCTAGTGTTTTCACTTGTGATGTGCTTGAAGCAGAGGGTTGATGATACTCAGGCATCCCTTCTAACCAAAATTATTCTGTGACTCGTTTAGTTGCTTTAAGGACGGTGTCGTTCTCTCAAATGTGAGGCTGCAGTCAAAGCAATGCTACTAAATTGTGTGGAGTTATACCTGCCTGCACCGGAGGAAATTGGTCTTCTGGATTTTATGGTTCTTGTGCAGATAGTCACCTGGGAAACGGGAGTTGTGCTTTTCAAGAGAACTTGACACCCGGCAAATTTCACTGCCTCTTCTCCAGCCAGGCTTCTCACGAGGGCTAAGCAACAGCATCCTATTTAAAAATCCCGTCCCAGTTTTGGAATGCCCATGCCATCTGAAAGCTATGGCCTTATTTTATCTGTTTATATCTAGTAATAGTCTTGGGGAAATGGAGTTTTGTTTTCCCATCACATTTACTCCCCAATGCAACAGTTAAAAAGCTATTTTTCAAAGTGTTTAGGAAGCCCAAATTTTTCCCCTGCAACTCAGAGCATAGGAATGTCCTATGGCAAAAGAAGTGCTGGCAAGGACACGCATGCCAGCATGTCAGCTGGCCAAGGGTGGGAGATCCCCCACCACTTCCTGCCTGAAGGTTCCCAGGGTGCAACTTGGGAACACGCTGTGTTTATTTTGGATGTATGAAGCCCCTGCAAAGATTCTCTGTTTGTGCCTGGGTTTAAAGATATGTAGTTAACACTCTACCAACATGTTTCAGCCTACACAGAGCAACATCTGTTGAAACATGCAACTCTGGCTTAGTTTTAGTGAAGGAAATGAAGGAAAACAATTCCATCCATCATGAGACCAGAGTTTGGGAGAAGATTTAGGCGTTGTTCTATTTCATAAAGCTAAGCAAATTTTGGCCCCATCAGCCCAGAGGAATAATCACATCGCTGCTGCTTCAGCTGTCTCTGGCTGTGATGTAAAGGGCCAAACCACGCGTAGCACTGCTGACTGAAGAGGGCCAATAGGTAACCAGTGGAGGGTGCGCTGAGGGCAGCGCTCCCCGTTCAGCATCAGTTCTCACTTGCCGGTGGTTTTTGAGTGCAACCCATGTTAAAGCCATGCAACTGGATGTCATAGGAGAGAAGCACTGATTGCTCTAGGAATGGATAACTCTTAGAGGGTAAGGGGAAAATATCCCTGTAAAAAGGTCTCTTTGCCACAGTGAGTTCAAAATGTCTGTGTCTGTTGATGGAGGGTAGGTGAGCTTCTCCTAAAACCTGATCAGCAGCTCTCCATCGTATGCAGACCTGCTTTTCCATCTGCCATGCTAATCACGTACAATTAACTCGTATCCTCTCACTCTCCTCCAAACGCCTGTGTAAGATGGATACCAGCGTGGCAATGCCCAGTACGAATCCTAAACTGTATCTGTACAAATCTGCAGTCTTCTCTCTGCCCACCAATTTAGAAATAGGCGATGAACAGCACTTGCGTGGGTCCAGCTGAGTGAGCCTCCAGGCAGCTCTCCCATATTCCCAGGTGACAAAAACGTATGCTTATGGTCTTTTGCCTGAAGATAGGCTGAATGCAGGGGTGGACACTGGCCGCTTGCACTGGGACCTTTACGTGCACACTGCAGAGGGAGCTACGCAAGGTGTGCCCACCTGCAGTGATAGTCCCGTGGCACTGTTGCCTGACACCACTGAAGCTGCTGGCCATTACGTAGTGGCTATTATGCAAAAGTGTGATGTGCTTTATAATTTGTGTAACATTTACAAGTTAGCTGTACCCACCACAGCCCTTGGGTGGATCTGGTTACACTGGGTGTAAGTGGTGGACTTCTTCTGGTGATAGGAGCCCTTATTAGATGTGAACTTTTTTCATGGTACTAGATGACTGGCAGCACTTAGCCAGAGCTGGGAGACACTTTACTGTGAGCCAGCTTAGAGGAGCAGTGCTTTCCTCTGGTTTTTCCATTGCTGCTTACTCTTTTAAATGCTACCCCTCTCCATTGATAAACAAGTTGTAACGCTTACTTCCCTTAACTTGAAGCAGCAATGTTAATGTCTGATTAATCCTGTGACATACAGGTCATGCTTGTTAAAATTGAAAGCCACAGATGATTGTATTTCGAAGAGATTGCCGTATCACACTGAATTAATATCAGAAGTGTTGTTATCAGTTTCTCTTTTTTTTTTAATATGTAGAAGGCAGGCTTTTCCCCACTAAGATTTGTGGATTTACAACTCTACTATTTCTTGTAGATCATGATACTTATATAATTGTATTTTGAAAACACTTCTGTTTTTGTGAATGAGTTTCAATCCTTCAAAAGAACAAAGCCCATGCTGCCTTAGATTTAGAAGAATAAACAAAAATTAAGAGCTTTAGCTGTTATTTACTGTTTCTGAAATCTAAAACATCTGTCCTTAGGAAGCTGAAAGTCTGTTTAGATAGATAGTTGAGAATTGGGTTTGTTTTGGTTTATTTAGAAAGTATGCCAGTTATTTCAGATGTTCTGCCTATAAAGAATGTAAAACAATTTAGTTGTCTCAGGTCTGAATATAATCCGAGTCACTGGCATAAGGTCACCAAATTCAGTCCAGGGTTTCATTCAGATCTGACATTTAGACCTAAAAAATGTTACCATAAAAATGTTGGCATGTTTGTAACGCAGGGAGTATAATGTCTTAATTGAAATGGTACCAGAAACTATTTTAAAAACTTCTATTACAATTCACATGACAGACAGTATTTTACAGCTTTAGCATCTGCTTTAAGGCCAACAGGCAAGATTTAGCCTTTGTCTGACGGGAACTCTTCTGATTTCAGTGAAGTCGCACCCACTTAAATCCTGAGTGAATTTGTCTCATGTGATTGGTTTTCTAATTGTATGATTCAATTTTCTTTATCTCCACCCCAGTGTTAGGGTATGGAGCTTCAGAGCACATTCCAATAAGGTCAATAACAGACCCTTTCTTCCTTTTTTATTTTCCCAGTTACAGGGATCCATTAAAAGGAAACTGGAAGATGATAGCTCTCCTGCCTCCAGTGGCGTGCCTGATGTCATTTTCCCAAATGACAGTAAAAGACTTTGTCTCGATGACGTAAACCTCGCCATGGGCCAAGGTGCCAATCCCAACGTAGCGTGTCCGGAAATGCAAAGTTCTCCATTCTCCACCAGTCACGGTGCATCTTCCCTGGGAGTCGCAGGTCATCCGGTGCTCCTCGAAAACAATCACATGAATGGTGGTGGCATCAGTTCTCCATTTTCAGTGCCACCCAACGCTGAAATAAATCAGAAGGGGTCAATAGGAGGGCAAAACAATAACATTGTCCACTATGATGAGAAAGGAAACAGCTTACAGTCTGTGGACCAAGAGCTGCAAGATCTGTTGGAAGAACTGACAAAAATGCCTGATCCGTCCCCCAATGACCTCGATCTGGAGAAGATTTTGTGCAGCAAGGCTGAAGAGCCACTTGGGCTGAGTCATTCTCAACCAAGCATAAGTACCACTCCAAAGTCCTCTCCACAGACTTCCCACTTGGAGAACCATGTTGCTAACAAAGATTTTTCTCCGGGCTGCAATCCAACCAGTGGAGGATCTCCTCAGATGAGACCATCATCCGCTGGAGCTAACTTCCAAGTTCCTCCCTCAAACAAACCTGCTGCATCACCCATCTCTACAGCAGCTCAGAGCAAGAACCAGCCACCACCTATGCTTCCAGTACCCTTACCCAACATACCTGGCTCCAACTGGCACGCTCAGCAGCTAAAGCAGCTGGCAGCTAGCAAGCAGGTGTCTACTACTAAGCAACAAGTACAGCCTGCCAGCTGGCCAACTATGTCTCCTCCTGGTCTCTCTCCACCTTACAGGGCAGGATCATCCCCTCACCATCAACCTTTCAGTCCTCAAAATGTTATGGTGTCTGGCATGCCTGCTAATAATTTACCAGGCAACAACATTCAGAGTCCTCAAAACACTCTGCTTTCAAGCATGACTTCCAGCAGCACTCCATCCAACGGCCCCTCTCCTCCTTATGTGTCTGAGAAGCTCTCCAGTCCAGCTCTGAACCAGCAGCCCTTCAGCCCGCAGAGCTCCATGCTGCCCACCCTGACAGCAGCCACTTTACCAGCCAACAACATTAAAAGTCCACAGAACAACTTGGTTGCCAGCATGGCCTCCACAAATACTGGACCTTCTCCACCATACAGGCCAGAAAAGCTGTCAAGCCCAGCTCTGCATCAGCAGCCCTTCAGTCCTCAAGGTACATTAATCTCTAACATCACTCCCACCAGCAACCCCACAAGTATGCAGAGCTCACTTTTTAAATCAATGGCTACAAACCAGTCCAAAAATATGAACATAATTATGCAACAGCCATCCAGTAGCTTACAGCCAGGTCTGGTGAACGAAAGCCCTGTTAGCCAAGACCAGTTTTCTTTCAATAACACCAAACCACTGTCTCACTTTGCCTCAGAGTCAGCTACTCAAAAGATGTCACCTCTGACAGCAGGACAAGGGCAGCAGTCTCTCCTTCACTATCTCCAGCAGCAGCAGCAGCAGCAGCAGCAGCAGTCTCCAGCCACGCAGCAGTCCCAGCAGCCCAGCAACAGCCAGTTTCTCCAGCAGCAGTTTCGACAGCTGATGCAGCCACATCGGATGCAGAGACACATGCAGCCTGCCACGTTGCCATCTCAAAGCAGACAGGTAAGAACACCTCTTCTGTCTTACAGGGCTTATGTGAAAATATCGAGTCGTTTATTTTCTTATTTTACTTTCCTTTGTGTTTGAAATGTGACGTCACTAAACTTCTGAGGGGGTGCAGTGTTAAGATGGATAAGGCAACGACAACATTCTGGCATTACCAGAGTGTTTGTGCTATTAGGCAAAACACACTTCATACCACTAAAATACATTATTTTTACCTGTATAGGTGGTGTTCTTATTTAGCTTATATTGTAAGCTGTAGGGATTTTCCCATAAATTGTTTCCCTTCATTCTTTTAGTGGGAATATCTTCTTTTTTTTTTTTTTCTTATTGCCCTTCAACAATTTAGTCTCTGTGTTATGCTTCCGAGGCTTGAAAAGATCAGGTGGGGTGCGAAGTGAAGTTAAAATATGAGTCCTTCACAGACAACAGGTCAAACAGTACAGCTCCCGGATAGCAAAGAAAGCAGACTTGAAATACCTGTTACTAGCATTTGCCAGAAGCAATGCCCTGCTTTGGATGAGGGCCATTCCCCACCCTTTCTTGATCTGTGATACCAGCCGAGCTGGTAAATGCAAAAAAGCAGCTGGCAGGAGTTGAGACACAGCCCTGATTTCTCTCCCGCAACCTTCTCCCTGAGCCTCAAGGAAGAGGTGCGAGGCACCAAAGAGAGATTTGCTGTGAGCAAGGACTGCAAAGCAAGGAAGGGCTTGGGGACTCAGTCCGAGAGCCTGGGTGTGAGGAGTAAAGAGCTATCTTTTTATGAGGAAGAACAGCAGGAAACATTGAACCTCACCACCAAAACCAAGTACCTTGTTAGGCTGTGCCAATGCTTTGGGAGCAGCACCCTTCGAGCTGCTTAGCTGTGCACACGGGCACTCCAGCAGCTCCTCGTGAAGGACTGAAACACTTCTCACCCAGCAAACCAGAGACAGATTTCCCAAGCTCTGCTATGGTCTGCTCAAGAGCACGGTGCTTAGCTGGGGATATTCTCCAGATCCTGGGTTTCTTTGCTTTTCTTCCCTGCTAAGGGACTGGTTTTCTTAGAGAGGTGGATTTCTTCAATGCAGGTGACTTGGTGTAACCTTGTCCTATGATAGCAATGAAAAGTAAAGGGGATAGTTATTAAATGTCAGCTTCTTAGTGGTCAATCAATGAGGCGCATTTCCACTGTGCCACTTCAGAATCGACTCACTCTTCCCTGTTGTGCATGCTCAGTACTCCCACACTGTGCACGCTCGGTACTCCCCTGCTTCAGTACGGCCGCTTAAACCAGACAGCTGGGAAGGACTCATGACTTGCTGAATTTGCTTATCCAAATGCAGACCATGTAACGATACGGCATATCTAGTTCACTTGTAAAGGGTTATCAGTATAAGGCACCTAGTTCACCAAAGGCCTGAAGCAGTTATGTTGCTTTAAGCACAAGAGGTCCCTGTTTGCGTTCAGCGGGACTCAAACGCAAAGTGGAGATTCTCACTGGCTTGGGATCTAGAAGTATGGATGGACATATTGGAAAGTTTCTGGAGATAATCGAAAGTTGCTGCAGGTTCATGAGTTACTGCCTATCAGATGTTTTACTGTGGAGGCAGTGTGGCTGAAGAATACACTGATGGTGTTGTACTGCATCTCAGATGATGGCTAGTAAGTTGTTAACTGCCGTAACAAGATCACTTTTGAGCATTGATCCATAACCTTTGAGCATTTTTTTTTTTTAATGGCTCTGCCACTGGGTGCATGGAATTGCCACATCCCTGTTGGATTCCTGAGGTTTCCTGTGCTCTGCTTTTCCTTGCTTTACGTTTTTGCCTTACACCTCTGAACCCCCTACATCACTGATTAGTGAGGGGGAGAAAAAAAAAAAAAAGAGAGAAAAAATTCCTTCAGCAAGTCTCTTTAATTGTCCAGAACAGCCCCTCTTCCAGCAGCTTTCCCAGTGCCCTGCCTGTGCTGCATTTTTAGCCGATCTCGCCCTCAGAGAGAGTTGTTGTAATGTGGCGGATATCAGGAAAGATCAAGGACAGTTAAGATGATGATTACAGGTGATGAGCATTTTACATTTTCAGACTAGTTAGGTAAGCTTATGGTGCCTCCCTCGTTTTACAAGTAAGACTTATTACAGTAATTATACACCAGATGACAGTGCTTCAGTTTTACAGTCTGTTGAGCTGCTGCTGAAGAAAGATGGTGGATGTTCAGAAGTGGAACATTTTATTAGGTTTTGATAATTTTACTGCAAATCGCACAGAAGAAAATGGATCCTGATTGCTGAATTAAAAGAAAAATGACATGGAAAAAGTCTCCTAGGTAGGAAACCCTAAAACTCTGGGATACTTGCTACATTTCTTTGAGTCTAGCCTGGGGATCTGTTATTTGTCTGCAACGGAGCTCTTATTTGCATTGAGACATTGATACTGAAAGTTTTGGACCTGACCTGCCGTGTACCAGTCCTACTCCGTTAGAGCAAAGTAGCTCCGGTGGCTGTGGTTTTGATTTCCAGCAGTGTCCCCGGAGCTGAATTTGAGCTTTGCGGTATCTCGGTGCCAGTTCTCTCCTGAGGCAGGTGATGAATAGGACTTTTCAAGCATAGAGCACTGTTTCATTCAAAGGCAAAATGTTAAAGATTGAGAAGACAGGGGAGATGACTTTTGCATCTTCAAAAATTAGTAACCTTCTGGTGGAAAATTGCCTTTTTTAGCCTCATTCACAGAAATTTACTCAAAGGAAACTAACAGCATTCCCTGGAACACTGTTTAGTGTTTAAAAGTCATCCCCTTGGTCTGTGTGTGTGTGTGTTTGTAAATGTGACTAAAATTTATAAAAAGGAGGCATAGTACTCTCTTCTTTTGAGCAAGAGGTGCAGCTTTGTACAGAGGAAGAATGTGGATGGTGGCCAGTTGGAGGGAGAACAATAAACCATGAAATTCGATCCTTGTAGCAGGCAGAGCAGCACGGGGAGGAGCAGCGGCGGGGACAGACCCAGAGCGAGCTTTTTGCTTTGTTTAACTGTGTATTAAAGCAGAGACTCCACATTCCAAAAGCTGAGTTACTGCTGGCGCCTCACAGCTCTACCGCTTCTGCACTTAATAATATATCTCTTAAGCGTAATCACTCTGCATCCCGGGTCCTGTATTGCCTGGACAACTGGTAAATCTGATAAGGGCTAATCTTCTCCCATCTGAAGCCCTACGTCTTTATTGTTGAGCATTGATGGATATTGAGTGAGGCCCCGACAGTTTGCATTGTGCGATACTGCAAAGCCTGGCGCTGCTCTTGTGGATATGGGCAGGTTTGCATTTTACTCGTGTAGGACTGATGCTTGCTGAGTGAAAATACACTCAAAGGTCTGGACTCATAAATCCGCAATATAAAGACGGTGGTAAATGCCAGAGAGTCAAAGATAGTCTCCGAAACTGTCACACGCTCTTTTCTGGGCTTAAACTGAGCCACTTGACTTTATTGGCTGTTTCTGGGTGCATGAAAAGCTGCATTTGCCCAGGTAGGTTAAATAGTTGGGCATCTCCCTGATTTTCATATCTAAATACAGTTTGTACTTGCAGGTCCCCTATGCTAGCATGTCAGCTCTATTTGGTCCAATTGTGCCTTCAGCAACGCTGCTACAGCACCACCGCTTCCAGAAGAGCACTCCTTTGACTCCTGCCAGTATAAGAACAGCCACAGGCCTTAGCGAACAGACAGGAGGGTTCCCTTGGAGGGAGCAGAATGAGCCTGGAATAATGAGAATGGGGCTGGAATAAAAGAAACCCTCTGGGTGGCCATTACTTTTCCAAGCCCAAGTTTGTCCGAGTTAAAATTCAAGAGTCTCCGGGAGGAGGGCAGTATTGCCCACTGCTCTGTGTGCACAGTGTGGAAACCCAAAACACAGTTTAAAAGGTTGTTTTGTTGGGGGGGGTGTAGCTAATAAATAGCCATTGTTTGGGTGGGACACACTGTGCATTTCTGAGCTCTGCTTGCGCTGTAGGAACCCAATGTGCTATTCTTGGAGCTCTCCACATTCCTGCTGACATCCAGATAGTTGTATACTGGATTGGCAGTGAAGGGTGTATTTGTTTCAGCTCTGCTGCCAAAAATGATGGTAGAGGAAAAATGATAGGAAAGAGATAGAGAGAAAAATAATATTATTTGTAGTAAAAATTCCTGTATTTTAGTAAATGTGGACTGCGTATGAGGTAGTGAAGAACATGCTGAACACTAAAAAAACTTTGAAAAGGACTTGACAGTGTTTCTTTAACTGTGGTAAAAGCAGCAAAACCGTATCTGAGATGGCAGAGTAAATTATAGTTTACAGAGACACACCAAACCCCCTGAGCTAGATTAAATAGATAGGGGGGAGGGGGGAATTAAACAAAAAATCTGATTTCTGAGCATGAGTTCTCTAAATATAGAAACAAAACTGAGGAAGAAATGCACTGTTCTAAAGAGCAAACTGACCCAGTGCTTAGATGTCAAAGGTTAAATAAACATAATGGAATACAAAATACAGCTTTTATTAATATAAACAGAAATGTTAATACCACGGACTGATTTCTGGGTGCCCTATGTTGTGTGAAGTTATTTCTGCCCGTGGAAAGTCAGCTCACCATGACTGTTAGGTGAGACGGTTGTGATTCAGCAGCACTTCATGTTTATAAGCACTGATGCAGATTGATTAAGAGTTTGGAAAAGCAGCGAACGCAGCCCACAGCATCTGAGTACATACAGTCCTCTTGTAAGTACAAGGAAGAATTGTGTTTTATTTGGCATTTCCGAGATGTCACAAGGAGTCTTCCTAACGCATAAAACATCTACAGTATCATGTATTATTAATAAGACCAAAGGTAGTGGACAGATTTCATCTGCAGTTTCAACCCCTCCCTTTTTCTCTAGGTGTCAAACTTATCTTTAAAGTCACTTTGAATGAAATTCTGCTGGTATTTCCCCTTCATCTTCTCTTTATCTTTTTCACTTTCTCTCTTTCTCTTTTATTTTTTCTTCTTTTTCTCTCTTTCTTTTTCATTTTTTGTTTTCTCTTTTATTTTCCTTTTTTTCCCCCTACTTTTTATTTTCCTTTTCATTTTTTTTTTCTTTTTCTTTTTTATTTTTTTCTTTTCTCTTTTTCTCTTCTCTCCTTTTTCCAATTTCCTTTTCCCTGTTTCCTTTTCTCTGGAAAAAGTTTTTTAAATATTAGGCTTTGGTGTTTTTCTTATACTAATACTGTCGAAAAGAAAACCAGATTTGATTTCAAAGGGTAGTGGTAGTACAATACCGAAGCAAAGCCTTTGAGGGAGTGGAGAACTTCTGAAGGCAAAGCAACAAGCCCTTCAGCTAATTAAGTGCCTTTGAATAGGTGAATAAAGGAAGCTGGTGATGAATCTGGATTACAGAGAGCAATGAGGCTGAGCCTGGAGTTTGACCTCTCCACAGATGTAAAAACATCTTCTTGAATGGTCATTTCTGAATTTATATTTATCCATGCACTTGCAACTGAGTTGATTTTTTTGCTTTTTTTTTCCGAAGTTGGAGATTCTCCCCTCCCTTCTTTCAACAGACTCTGACAGAAGCTTGACTGAAACTGTCAGACTGACACCTTCTCCCTTCCCCTGCCTGCCCTGTGAATAAATAACCTCAGATAAGTTTTGGAAAGTAAGGAATAAACTGGTGGAAAGAAATTGAGTGTGTGGCCTCAACATGACAACAGTAACACAACATTTTCAGAAGAGTACTAACCAAGATACAAACCTCAGTTCACATCTGATCTTCTTAGGCCATTGCTCTCTTGCAGTGTTTTTTAAATGGCATGTGTTGTCTTCCTCTGTCAGATGGCAGGTATTTCAAAGCATTTCCCAGTTGTAGTGGAGCCCTTGTAGCCATGTCTTAACCTTCCCAGTTCTTTGGCTTGTATTTTAAGAAGTTTGCAGGCACTGGTATCTCTAGCAGCTCTGCCTAATGCACTCATCATTCCTTCCCGTTTAGCTGTCTGTTGTGCTGAGAGCACTTTTGGACACCACATAGCACTTCATTAGGGGAAGCAATCTGCAAAGGAGAAGCTTGTAAATGGACCAGGTCATTCTGAACACCACATAGGGAGCACCCTCACCATTGCCTTCCTTTTGCATCTGAAATTCATGTGGACACTACAAAGCTGCAGCACTTTCCTTAATCCAGACAGGTCTTTCCCTTAGTTGTGACCTGTCTAATAAAATGGAAGATGTTCTGCCAGCAGTTTAGCACCTAGGACATAGACAACTCCATGGGACTTTCATGCTAGGCAAATTAAAATCCAATTAGAAAGAAGAAAAAAGGGTGTGGGAGGTGCTAGAACCACCAGTGAGGGGTGCTTTGGGGTGTTCAAGAAAGTATTTCTGTTCATTACCTCCAGGATGATGAAGTGATGGGGGGGAGGGGCGGGGAAAGGGCTGACGTGATACTGGTGGAGAAAGACAAGAGGAAGTAGTACTCATCTACTGTGAACATGTAGATGGCAACGTGACTTATCCCAGAGAAATTTAAGACAAGGCGCTGAATTTCAGTCTGCCAGGCTGATTTTAATGCCCAAGACAGAGCCTGTGTGCCTGTGTCCCCCCCGCTCCTGGCAGGGCCGTACAGCCGCGGGGTGAGCGGAGGAGAATGGGCCGTCACACAGAGGTTCTGCATTCGCACTGAAAAACCCCATGCTTTTGTGGTTTTGAGCTTCAAGCAACAGACAGTTGTTTCCTTCTGCTCTGCAGTGCAGGGTGGGAGAGGACCTCTTCTCTCAAAGGTGTAGGGAAAGCGGTGTTATCATGCTAAAAATGTCTGATTCATTGGACGTGAAACTGTATTCTGGCAAAACCGCTGTGATCCTGCCAGCCCAGGCAGGCAGTTTCTCTTGGGTTTCCTAGGCATCCTGGTAGCAGTATTGACAAGTTCTCCTGGGCTAAACATTGGCAGAATCAGGCCCCAACTACAGAGTTTCTAGCCCTTTTTTTTTTTCCCAAACCCATTTTGCTTTTCTTACTTTAAAAAATAACTAAATAAATAAGCACACACACACACAAAACACAAACAAAAAAAACAAAACAACAGGAGCAAAAACAACCAACCAAAAAACCCCAAGAAACAAAAAAACAGCAAACCACAAAAATAAGCCCAAAACATCCATTTGGAGAAATCTTTATTTTACAAGCAGTTCAGCAAAAAGTTGTCAACATACATTTTTATATATATACGTATATTTTATTTCTTTTTCTCAACCATGCCCTTAGATGTGATGAAGTTCTAAACATCCTAGGAATCTAGGGAGAGACTCAGCGATGTTTGGCTCCATAATGAATGGCATCACTTCCTTCTGTGTATCGTTCTTAGAAATAACAACCTGAATAGTGGTGAGTGATGGGAAAGACACACCACTTGCATCCTCACAAGTCAGTGCACCCATAATTCTTATATTGAAAAGGTGTGTTCATGGCACAGCATGCTGATGAATAGCATTGGAAATGGGTTTCCATGACCCCATTGTACACCCAACTCGTTCCATCTGTGCTGTAAATTCCCATTAATATCACAACACCTTAGTTCCACTTTTTCCCACATTTGTGGAAGATAGGTTTGTTTGTTCGTTGTCTGTATTTTCTGGATCTTTCTTAGTACATGGTAGTTTGGGGAGCTTATTTTGAACGAAAAGCAGCCTGGCTTTCAGAAGATGTGCTCACTTCCCTAAAACTGTGCCCTTCTTACTAACTCAAATTTGATGACTAAATTAATAATGAATTCTAATACTTTTTGCAGTGATACTGTGGTGCATGATTCATCCCCTTGATTTTTGGGGTGGTTTCTACCCCGTTATTGTCTCGTAGTTGTCTGAAATGACATCTGCATTCCATAAGGCAGAAATACTTTCAGAACCAAAGTCTAATTTAACAATTAGAATAAAAAACAAACAAATAAATGAGTCCCTCAGATGCTGTTAAATCATGTGCCTGGCGCCGGACGGCGGTTCGGCAGGGTGGGGTGACTGGAGCAGCCTACCTTGTCCTTCTGCTCTGCTCTTCTGTCATTTCTGCCTCGCTGCAGTAAATGCTGCACACAAAATAAAAGTACAAACATGTTTTGTTTCAGATGCAATACCTAGAAATAACTTTCCTGGTAAAATGAACTCAGTCTCTTTTTTTCTTTTTCTCTGGGCATTTTGGAGAAATTTCAGTGTGTGGGTGGGGGAAAACAAAGCCGTGGCTGTAAACAGGAACTGATATTGTCTCTGCGCCTGAATGGGGAGAGAAACTGAACTGGCCTCGGTGGTTCTCTCGTACATCTGCAAGTCTGGAAACACTGGGATGATTCACAGTTTGCCGATTAATCCAGGAGCGAGCAAAATGGTGAGAATTAACGGCCATTACAGGGCTGCGCTGGGTGGCAAATATCCCCCAGAACAAACCATGTCTCAGGAAGATTGCTGAGAGGAGAAGGTAATGGGTCTTAAATACAAATTAGAAGCAGTCCCATCAAAGCTGTTAACATTAAGGTTTGAAGGCCAAACACTATTACGAGCTGCCTTCAAAAACTGTACGTTTAGGAAGCGTATCAGTCTGCGTGTTGGCTCTGTAATATTTCTGTCTCGAGCACTTTGGACTATTTCAAGCAGCCTGCACTAATAATTGATAGAAATCCACAATCAGAATGTAGCAGCTCTTCTTAGGGCTTTGAAGACTAATCACTCTATTACATGTACTTTTTAAAATTAAAATTTTCATAGCATGTATGAAGGCAAATATTATCATTATCAGTACAGAATTCTTGAAAGCACTACTGCTAACAAAAAGTGACCCAATATTACAATTTAACCCTTGGCGTATGGGAATGTTAAAAGAAGAAGATAGGAAGTACGTTACTTTAACATAAATAATTTTCTCTATGTAACCAGCAAGATTATTTAACACTCGGCATTGAAGCAATGAAAACACCATACCTTAGATAGTAGACAGATGCAGATGTGAATGCAGGCTATGGGCAAGCTGTGCTGAGCTACTTTTCCCCATTACAGCACTGATAAGAGGCCCATAAGGAGGGTAAGCCCTGTAATGTAGACAAAATAGTTATGATATCCTGGTCTAAGACATTGTATCAACAACTTGATTTTGTAAAATTCAAACACACACACCTAAATTTACGCAGTGGGAGGTCATTCCAGGACTGCAGGATCATTTCTGAGAGCAGAGTGAATCATGTATGTATATAGTCTCTGCGTGCTCAAGAAAGATCAAAGGTGGAGGAGAAGGATGCAGCAAGGGGCACAGTGATCATTGGCAGTGGCATACTAGTGCTACAAGAGAGACAGAGTTGGAATCTTCGATGCACTTGTTCCTATCTTAGCTTAAGTCTACATTTGAATTATTTTTGTCTTTTCTGTTGGTTTT
Source organism: Chloroceryle amazona (assembly GCA_027560015.1). Taxonomy (NCBI): domain Eukaryota; kingdom Metazoa; phylum Chordata; class Aves; order Coraciiformes; family Cerylidae; genus Chloroceryle; species Chloroceryle amazona. The sequence continues at coordinate 57,115 of JANHFX010014544.1, forward strand.
GGGTTTTTGTTTGTTTATTTTGGATTTTTTTTCCCTGGGGGTTAGTACCAGCATTTTGTAAATGTGCCAAACTCTGAGTGAGTTTATGTTTTAACCAGTCCAGTGATTATTTGCAGTCCTCTGGGGTTTGTTTTTTAGTCATGAATTTCAGAAGCAACATTTGCCCCTTGCACAGAGAAAAGCTGCCCCTTCCTCTTGGACACAACGCTAACAAAAGCAAATGAGGAAAAAAAAAAAAGTGTTAATGAAGACTTTTCTCCTCTCTTTTTCTTTTGTGATTGCAGACTGCTAATGTTAATGAGGACATACTATCCTGGGGTACCAGTAGCCTGTATCCCTGTCATAAGCAAATCCATTTCTCTCACTATTTAAATACTCAGGGCTTTTGGAAGCATCTCTTTGCATAATAAATGTGTTTAATATTTCCTTCACTCTCCAGCATTACTAAGTATAAACTGCTACGGTAGTGGATTAAAAGGGAGTTTACATGGAACTTACATTTGGATAGTCTGTTTTCTTTTACTGTTGCTCTGAAGGATGTGTTTCAGCAATGACTGAATGACCACATGAGCATTATTTTTTTTGTTGTTTTGTACAAGCCCCTTTTTCTCCTCCTTGACAGCTCAGTCAGCACACCTTCCGTAGTGGCATTTTAGTTTTGTACGTGAAAACGTGGCATTCAGCAGAATAGATGCATAACAAGGACAAGATATTTTTTTCTCCATTCCCTCTTCTCTCAGGAGATACCCTGTGACTTCCTCTATTAGTCCATTAATCGCTGTAGCTCAAAATTCAGTCTGATCAAAGGAGCAGAACGAGGTTGAAAAGTGCAGATTCTGGCAATTGACTCAACTGTTTAGATTCCCCACTGAGCTCATTTAGAGCTGGAATTAAGCGATTCCCGCTGTATTTCTCGTCCTTGGCTGGGCGATAGCACTGTGCCCAGCGCCGCGCTGGGGAGTGCTGAAGGCAGCGCAGCCGCCCCGCAGCCGGACCCAGCCCGCACCAG
>JANHFX010014544.1:65930-77825 GCA_027560015.1 Chloroceryle amazona
CGATTTGCTCCCTGTTTGCCTGCCTCTGTTTTTGTGGTTGGTAACCAGCAAAAGAATGGAATGGATTTAATGATTTGTTGGCTGCGGTGCCTGCATGATTAAGTCAATAAAGCTGCAAGCTGAAAACAGTGTAGTTACAGTATATGACTTTAACCTTGTTAATGCATGTTTATGTCCTCCTGCCCACTGTATAGCTGTACATTGCATAAAGAAGATCTGACCAATCTTTAACCCATTAAATAATTCATAAAGTGAGAGCAGACATCAGCTACTTGTGGAGCGGATCAGTAACCATGGGGTCAGCAATAACTTTGGCTCCCTGGACCATATCCAGCATGTTTAAACTCTGGTGATGTCACCAGGCAAGCTTCTAACCTTAATCATTTGGATGGGAACAAAGGGAAGTTAACTGTTGACATGCGGTGTCTCCACAGAAGAACCCTCCTGAGCGCTCTGCAACATCTCTGCCTCGCAGAGGAGGTGGACCAGCTCCAGCCTCCTTGCTTCTTTTGTACCTTCCATCCTTCCTTATAGCAAAAGTGCAGCTGGCCAAATGTTCAAAGGCACGCGTTTTCTAGAGACCTATTCTCTTAAGTGGACAGAGGCACCAAAATCCCACAGACTTTCAGAGAAATGTTGGCTGACTGGAGGAGATGGTGTTTGGAGGCACTTGGATGGTTTTTTTCATCATGGATAAATTTTGAATGAAAAGTATCTCCTGCTGTGTAAATGACAGAGAAGGACATCTAATGGAGATGGGAGAGGGCAGACACCAGGGATGTGGGAGAGGCTGTGGAGTAAAGCAGAACTTGTTCTCACCACAGTAAAAACTCTCACAATAAAATACCAAGCAGCACTTGCAGGAAAATCCACGGATTCTCACCCATTACCACCTCAAACAGCATCTTATTTTCATACCAGTCAAAACATGGAGCTGATTTCTCCTAGCATACAGCCTACCTTACACGGCTCCCAGAGGGCACCGAGAGATTCTCCAGGTGCAGTGATGTCCACAGTCATTGTAGCAGCTTCTTTTGCTGGCACGTAAGGAGTGAGTCATGGGATCACGGGCGTGTGGCTGGGACATGCTGCGCTCCGCTGGTCTGTGCAGCCAGGTTAGAGGCCCTAGGGGACCATTACAACTTGGTGTAGTTTAGCGCTGTTTGAGATGCAACCAGCTGTGGCCGGACCCGGAGGAGAGATGCAGAGAGGAGGACATGACAAAATCTTGTATGTGGAGTGAAGCAGAAAAAGCCCTTCCACCTCTCGCCAGTGAGCAGCATGGAGCACAGTCCTGCTGCAGGACTTTGGGGCCATAACCCACAGGCAAGGGAGAGGCACCATTTCAGAGGCTGAAGACACAACCCCCACGATGCCCTGGGAACTGACCCTCATCCTCCTATTCAGGGAGTAACATTAATTCCTTTGCGGGGTAAACTGAGAGAGAGGGAGAAATGGAGCGACCTGTCAATAGCCACGTGAAGAAGCTGTGTATGATGGAACTGGGAACTGAACCTGGTCATGTGAGCTGTCCATACGGCCAGCTCTTATCCTGTGACTCAGTCACGAAACAAACTCACTGTTCAAGATCATCTCCTTTAGAGGTGGCTTGGGAGTTCACCTTTAATGATCCCATTTTCTACGTCTCCTTCTGACAAATTGCATGCTCACAGTCTCACGAGCTAACCCTCTAAGGAGCATCCAAAGGGACACTTGCTTGTGCAGGTGAACCCCTCAGAGGCTCGTGTCCCCTCTCTGCACAGCGTGTAGCCAGGTGTGCTAGCAAACAGAACTCTGTGATGTGCACATCTTCATGTCTAGAACTACCGGGGCTATTAAAGGCGCCCGGGTTAAAACTCTCACATGGTTGTTTGTGAGCCAGATGGCTGCATACAGCAGAGCATATCTCTGAATCCACTACATCAGCCCAGTAGTGAATTTTCCAGGTGCCAAAAGATACGCACCTTTAGTTGGATATCGGAGCTGGGACCTTCAGTCTGCTTTTGCCAGCATCTGCAGCCAGAGACCAGGGGGAGACTGACCCCCAGAGCTGATTATCCTCAATCACTCAGTTATTCCCTGTTGTTTCATGGGTGTGCTAATGAAGGCTCTCAAATTAATTTACTCTGCTTTTTTGTTGTTGTTCTTGTTGGTTTGGTTTTTCCGTAATCCAGAGCAGCAGTCTTTGCTTTAGAGAAGATGCTCCAGAATTTATGGCAAGTTAAATCTGATCTGAGTAGAAATTCTGTGTTCCATTTTCTTTGTTTTTAGCTTGGAACATTGTGTGATGCACCTGAAAATCTTTCCTTACCGGTCTATTGATTTCAATGAATGAACCCAGATATACCTAGTGATGTTTTATTATCACTCACCCACCATAGGGCGGTAATTTTTGTGCATCGGCTGCATTTTTTTTTCTGCTTGATGGAAAACAGAGTCGCTCCAAGCATATGCTAATGCTGAATGGGGGGGTCCCAACTTCTGACCCATAGCTAATATCCTGCAAGTCACATGAAGCTACCAAGGATTCTTGAGCTGGAGTTCGAAATGCCTATGCTATCAGCAAATAAACGCCATTAATTGCTTCTAATATGTCATGCAGTGGTTAAATGACAAGATCCTTATTAATATGCATGTATATCAGCCTTTTCAGTGTGTGTGAGGGGGAGTATGAAGTGGTAAAATTATTTAAAATTAGTGGGGAATATTTACAGGAAGGCATAAAGAACTGTCAGTTGGGGAAAGCAGCATTTTATGTTCTTGTCCCAGATGACCTTGCTCCAAGGACAAATCAGAGCTTGATGAAATGAAGCTGCAGATGGCTAGTGATCTCAACTCTGTAATAATGAAATGACACAAGAAAAAAATGAGACATCTACAGTTTGTAAATACAGTCTGAATGGAAGGGGAGAAAAGGAATTTTTAAGGGGAGATTGAGTTGACTTGGTTACAGCAGTTCAGCTTCGGGTGTTTTAATAATAATTTCCATTTAAAATAATAATGGAAATGCTCCTTGTTCCCCCTACTCAAGGTCACCTTAATACATTTTTCTTTTTTAATATGTCAATATCTTGGTTTTAAAAACTTGATCATGAGGACTACCTAGTCACAGCCTACTTTGTATCCATTATTTTAGCATATTATTTATCACTGCATCTTGTTTTGTAAGCTGTAGTGGTGATTTTTGGCACCTGATTGGGTAGACAATCTGATACAACCACTTCAGATGTTTGTATAGTTTCACCTGTTAGGAAAGAGTAAGGTTGTGAGAGGTTTAATACTGAAAAAGTGATATGATACTCCTTGTTTGTGCACTTAGACGAGCGGTCAGGAGCATACCCTGTTGGGTTTTGCATGCAGGCAGATTTTCATGCAAAGGGCTTCCCAGAAGCAGTTAGGCAACCAACTGCTATTGAAAGTTAACAAGACTTGGGCATCTGCCTCTGCAAAATGAACCTTTGCATGAAAAGGAAAAATAAATTCATGGAAACATTAACTTATAGAAATGAAGGGATTTGCAAATCTGTGGGATCCAGATGATCCAGGCCACCTCACTGCAGTTCACAGAGCTTTTCAGAAATGGGAAGGTAGAGAACTGATCTCTCCCATTAGCTCAAGATTTCTTGGCTCTCACTTTGTTAGCAGGAAATCTTTTTTTGATCGGAGCTTTTCTGCTCTCCCTTATACACAAATCCACCGGCCAGTTGTTGCATTTCTCTCTGTAGCAGCTTCTGCTGGGTGTTGAGCTAACCCAGCTCCTTTTGAATCTCATTGACACCTCTGCGAGCGTGCCTTGACATAACACAAGGACTACTTGAGTCAAGCCACTTTATAGATACGAGATGTTGTAGTTTGTCATCACAGCTAGCGCAACCTTGCAGAGACAGGCAGAAGGACTACCAGCTGAAATTGGGTGAGATAAATGCAGTTTTGGATTATCTCATTGAATTTATAGGCAAGCTGCCCTCCATGGGAACAAGAGCTTGGTGTCAAGGGTTAGAGAATCATGATAGCTGTACAAGCCAAATATAACTATTTTGTTCTTTGTAGAGAATTCAATTTTGGATCTTAACTGTATGTTACACAGGCAGGTATAAAACACCCATCTCTGCATCTTTGGGTGTATACAGGGAAAGCCAGTAACAGATACAGTTTATGTTAAAATGTGGTGGCACAAAGACTTGGTGGGGATGAGAGCAGCCCTAGAGCGTGGAAGAAGCGTGTGTTAACACTGCAGGTACTTAGGTCCCATTGCCATCAGGGTTCTGGCGGAGCCTCCATGTACCTCTACTCCTCCGGAGAGGTTTACCTTACACTCAGGGTGGTGGAGAAAAGCTATTCTGGGCTGCCTTCACTTAGGGCCCAGGAGTTCATCTGGGCCAAAGGACCTATTTGCAGGGAGCTGCCGTTGCTGGAGTCTTGACTGTGCCTCCTTGCAAACACTGCAGTCCCTGGGAGGTTGTGTGTGCCTGTGATACACCAACTCTCCCATCCGTGTTGTGCCTCAGGCTTTTGGCTGCTCCCAAAGCAGTTTCCCGTGTTCTTTCTAACAATGTGGCGCTGGTAACAGCATTACAGCTTGATTTCAACTTGCCTGCTAAAGGACACATTTCCATCTAAGAGAAAAATCACTGTTGAAATAATTCAATCTGGATTTTCTGTCTTTCTGTTGCTCTGATTGCTGCTGCTCTTCAATGGCATGTTTTGATGGATGAAGCCAGCTCTGAAAATATTGGTAGAGTCTTTGCACAAAAGAAAAGCTTTAACTAATTCAATTAATTATTTTTTTTTTAAAGAGAGGAAGTGGACTCAGTTTCCATCTCATTAAAATTCTGGGTGCATTTTTAAAAGCACTTTGGATACTTTGATGGGATTTTATTTTGTTTTGAGCAGCGTGCAGTGTAAGAGCAGCTATAGGGAAATGAGTGTTTCATCTGCTTTGCTTGAAGGGAGGAGATCCCGATACAGTTGCTAGCCAGGTGTGGTGATCTTGTCATTGCTCCTAGCAAAGAAGGAAGGCTACCTTTGAAGGAAGCTGTGCATGCTCATGCCATATGAAAAGAAAGAAAAACTTAAAAGAACTTTTTTCTTTTTTTTTTTAAACAAAACCGTATACCCATGGATCACTTACAGTCTTCAAACAAAGCCTCTTCCTGACTGACAGCCCCTGAGATAAGCTTAGAAACTCGAGTCTGGTAGTATTTCACATGCTTGTATATCAAGTAAAGGGGTGAAAGATGGGTAAAAAAAAAAAAGATCTACTGAGCTGCACAGTTTGTTTTATAAATGTTCATACATTGTGTTAAAACAAACACGCAAACAAACAAAAAGCTTTGGAGCGTTTCTGAACTGAAAGGCTGTTTTATCTTGAAGAGCATCTCTGAATTGTGAGTGGAACAGAGGAGAGAAAAAAACCCAGAAGACTTCCAAAGAGCAAATGGAGAGTTTTGTTACGGGCAAGCAGCAGAGGCAAAAAGCACACATAACCCCCTGACTTCGGCGTGAAGCGAATTATGATGGCATCTCATGGACCTCACACTCTTCATCAGGCTGACACAATCACGTGTTGGACACATGGGTTCACCCTCTTAGCATCTCCTTGGATTATCATCTGTGGAGGCAATGCTCCTTGTTTGTAAAGGTAGCAACAAGGTTTTCTGAGGGGCCACACAAGGTTACTAGTCACTGCGAGTCTATGGGTAGCTTCTAAACATGAAACTCTTACAACTGTGAAATTCAGTGGGTGAGTCAACTTTGATACTAGTCATGCTTTAATTGCTTAGTTTGTAGTATTTGTAGAGTTCATCGTGCCTACAAGTCTTAGTCCTGGACTTCAGAGGAAAGCCTGAAGCCCCACCAAGGAGACACAGCGCACCTCCTAGACAGGAGATGAGGCACCAGCAGGCAGGGGGGTAGGGGCACAGGGGAACACAGAGGCATTAGTTTGAAACTGGTATTTGCATTTCCTCAGCAGAATACAGAACTCCCCATACATAACAGATGTTCTTAAAATACAGAACGCAACTCAGTTAATGAAACTTCACCCCACCCCTAGAGAATCACTGCCCTTGCGGTGAGTTCAGATCCACCCGGGCTCCCAGTCCTCAGAGCAGACCAGTGGCACAGGCCCCTGTCAACTCCTGTAAGCCACGTTTTGCCTCCTTGATTTCGTTTTTTGTTTTTTGTTTAAACTGTGTGATGTCTCAGTAAATATTTCAAGCTAAGTTATCTTTGGTCACAAAAACAACGACGAAAAAAATCCCAACTGGTGGAAAAAGCAGTTTGTCTCTTTCTCATATTTACAGCAAACATCTACCCTGAGTGACCCATTTCCTTTGGTCTTTCCCTTTCATGCTGGGGTGCTGTGGTTCGTCTCAACAACCCTTCTGTTTTAAGCTCTTCAATTACTGGATTCATCTGGATGTCCCACTGAAAGTGGAGGGAATATTTCTCAAATCAGCGGTGTCTTTGAAACGGAATAAACTTTTAAAGGCAGCCACTATGTGCATTCTCAATTAGACACGTTTCTGTTCTTCCACTGCTGCTAAAGCTTTCAGTTAGGAAGTGCAGTTCTTCCCCCACTCTGCAAATACCTACCGAAATTTGAAAAGCTGCCTGTCTCTCTGTAACCTTGCTGTGACCTGGTTATCTGTCAGAACCACAAAGAATTCAGTCTCTAATTAGTCCATCTGTTAACTATTGAAATTCATGGCTTAGTTTTATTGTCTGGGCCTGTAACATAATGCTGAATGGTCTCACCTGGCAGCTTATTTCTTATAAAGCAAATGTGCCTTTCCAAGAGCCATTTTGGTGCAGATAACTGTCTTTTCAGCATTGGACAAATGACTCTGTCTAGCAGCCTGCGGTCCCCTTCATGCCCTCACTGAAATAAATTGTACATCTCCAATAGCTCTGGGCTTAAGTCAATACAATTTAACATGTACATTTCTTTGTTATATTCTTTAGAGTTACACCATAAGAGCAGATGGGAAAGTTTAATAATGATAAATTAGTTTAGTGTTTTCACATAGTCCTAAAAAACAATGAATGCCCTTTATTGAAGATTAGAGGGATTTTACATATTTGCCAATGAGCGATTAAAGCTCCAGCTCAGATCCTCAGAAAGTCTTGCTTTTAAATTCTTTTTGGACTGTTTGTTAATGAGGATTCAGAGGAATTAGGGGCCATAAATTTCTCCATTCTTGCTTAAGTGAAGCCCCAAAGTGATTACTGGATGTGTAACTAAGTGCTGAGGACTGGAGTTTATCAGCCACGTTCAGAGAGAACAATTCATCTCCACGCTTATTTACTGCAGTTGTGCATCTCGTTTGTAATCAGATGATGGGCTGGGCAGGTCGAGCTTGCCAGTGGATTTTTAGAAGGATGCGGATTCATAAATAGATGTGGTAGGTCTTGGTGGGACTGTTTGCACACTTGCCATTAAGTGTGTGCCTGAATATTTTGTTGGACCAGACCCACGCTCACTACAATTGGACACAGTAATCTGCAGATGCGTTTGCCCGGCCTGAACAGCCCATTGTGCACTGGCTGGGCAGCTGGGAGCGACTGGTTTCACTGGGCTGTGCAGCGGCTTTTACAATTACAGACAGTGGCTGAATGCAGACACAAACAGCGCATTCCAACAAACCTGGAACCTGGTTCTTTCCTCCTTGCTCTTCAGATGAGTGCATGAGATAATAAGTCAAAAACCCATGAAGTCCCAGCGCCTCTTTGAACAGAAACTGCCACACTGGAAAGCCCAGGGCATGCTGCAGGAGCTCTGGACCTGTTGTGCCACAATTCGCCTAGCAACAGAAACACGTGCTCTCAAACACATGCTCTCCAGTTCCAGGTCTGTGTGGTGTGCTGCTTGGTCAGGGATTCTGCCCATTTTATGTTTGAATGAACCTGCTACCTACATGCAAACACATTTTTTTTAAAGTTGAAGAAAAAGAATCCCCAGTAGCCGTCTGTACCCTCCAGTATAGCTAACAGCATCTCAGCTGCACGACCCCTCGGGTGTGAACACCCTCTTCAGTTGTTCCTGACATTGACACTACAATCCTCCTCTCTTTGCTGCCTCCCTTGATTTTAAAATGGGATAGTCCAAACTATAGACAGATTAAGTTTATGGCTTGTTTGGCTTGGTCTTACAATGGGAAGGAAAGTGGTTTTTCTTGGGGAATGATGAAAAGGAAAAATGTTTAAAGTTCATTAACCTTTGGTACAGATAGCAGTGTCCTTTAGACAACACCAGAGCTATTCTTAGTCATGACGTTTAAGTGGTTATTTTTTAGTGTAAGGGAATACAGTAGTTCCCACTAGTGGTGAAAAGAGGAAAAGAGAGAACTTTTTTCTTTTTTTTTTTCCCTTCCTTTTTCTTTTCTCTTTTGGTTTAACCTAAATGTGAACTGTAGAAGGCAGGATTTTGAATTCATTGCTTGTCTTCCTATCTACACTATTTTGTTCTAATTTTCCCCAAAGCAATATTTATATCTATAGATTGTTTCTTTGCTGGCTAATTAAGTGTTATACAACTTTGCTCTGAAGAACTCAGCAACCCGTCCTGTATATTTGCAAATGAACTTTGCTGATTGTCATTATTGGTGTAGGGTGCCTGTAGAAAATCCCACATAATTAAGCTGTTGTACTGCTACAGCAGAAGAGACAGAATTAGTTACGTGATTTACACTTCTTTACCATTAATAATATGGAAAAATCAACATTATTTTCTTGATGATGTTTAGGAGAAATTAGAATGAGGTGGACATGTTTAGGAAAAGAGACTTTAATGTTATGACTTGATAATGCAATAGCCCTGAGCAAGACATCAGAATGATTGTCCTTGCACTAAACTCGTTTGCTTCAGTAAGCACAGACCCTCTGCACGCAACAAGACAAGTTTGGAGGAAATTGGATAGATGGCAGGGATTTTGGTGGTATGAACATTTCAGTGTCTTTCATGTGCAGAGTACACAAACTGAATCCCTCCACTTTCAAATATTCCCCTAGAGGCAATCTGCATTATTCAAAGCTTAACTGTGGCTGCAGAATCCTGTCTGACATGAAAGCAGAGTGCTAGCTTTACATGAACTTTCATATTTACATCTGTAGTAAATCATATTTACTTTTTTCTTCCCCTCTCTATATTTCTGTGGGAGAGAAGGAGTAAAATGGGTAGGAGGGAAGGGGGAGGAGGAGAGATGTCCAGCAGAATTGTAAGCAAAGCACCAGTAATAAAGTCTAGTCTTATGAGACTGCCCATGAATAGGAATGATAATGAGAGCAGTGATGAGCTGCAGGTTTGTGTCTTTTAGTAAATTATCTAGCAGGCATTTACATTTCATCAATTGTGCTTTTGCATAATAGACCGAAGTGCTACAACAAAAGGAGGCACCATAAAAATGAGTAATTTCAGTGACCTTCTCGGTAATCGCTCTTACAAAGAACATCTTGGAAGGAGTTGGGTGATTCCTCATGGTGAAGCTGCTGTGGAAAGGTGCCCCAGGCCCAAGAAGCCTGCCTGGTGACAAATGCCTTCCAAGGCTTTCTTCTGGCCACTCTGAAACATGGCTCGCATCCTGTTTTCTCCATCTGAGCATGCTTCTAATTGTCAGATGTCAAAAGGCAACAACCATTTTCTTCTTGCTTATCTCCTGATAACATTGATTCTCAAACAAAGGATGTGGGCTTCCATTCTGAAAACAAAGGAAGCATGGCCCAGCTAAGGATGCTGGATATAATATACATACTTCTCCCTGCCAATAATAACAAAACATCATAAATAATATAGAAGCTGGATGTGAAAATGGAGAAAGGGGAATACACGGGTGCTGCTGTGCCTGGGTACGGCACTTACAGCATCGCTTCCCTTCTTGTCCTCAGTGAGGCTTTGGCTTCTTCCCTCATTTTCATCTTCTATTTCCCTGACTACCTTTCAGATCCTAAGATGTTTAGACTTCAGTATTTTTTGAATTCTTTTTCCCTTTTGTTTTGTGTCTTCATGATGTTCTGCTGAATTTTTTTTTCTTCCTACAATGCACTTTTTTTGGAGGCAAGTCCTCAGCTGGTGAAAGTCAACTCCGATCTTTCACTGGGGATTTACAGCAAGGCCAGTTTGCACCAGCCAGGAATCAGGCCCAGTGCATTACTGATTTGTAGCTGGCCATGACGTGACCCTGCTTTTTTGTATGTTCTCCTCCCATCTCATAGTTAGCTCTCCTTGTTTATCTGGTCATGGAACCCACCAGAACCACTTCAACCCCAGGCCCATGTTTTCCTCATCTTTCTGGGTCCCTGGTCTGGTGGCACCTCTTCCCCTCCTCTGCCTTCAGCTTGATGGTTTCTTTTACTGTAGGCTTTCCATTCAATTGCCAAATCCTACTCTGATGCAACTTTTCTTTCCTTATGTCTTTCAGTGTAACAGTTGGGGAACTGGTGGGAAATGTGACGCTTTACTCACATCCCTTCTGCCAGCCAGGCAGCCATGTGACACCAGTAATGGCAGTGAATCAGTCCTGTAGCCTTGGGCTAGTCACAAAGAATTTTGGATTAACCTTTTGCTTCTCTCACTTCTTTTTGTGCTGATCCTCAGAAATGAGAGCAGTCTCCTGCCCTTCGCTGTCTTCACCATAACATGCAGGTCCATGTGAATCCCCAAGGTGTTTTGGCCTTGGGACAGGCAAAGACCGCAGAGAGGACATCAGCAGAGAGGATAAGGGCTTCTCTTGTTGCCTCCCTGATGAGATTAATTTTCTTTTTTCATCTTTCTTGGCAGGATCAAAATCCTGGAATTGTTGCCAGACTTCAGGAGCCGGGCTCCATCCCAAGCGGAGGCTCTGTGCCGGCACCAGCCACAGTGAATGGGTACACGATGAGGAACCATCTACTGAAGCAACAAATAATGAAACGACAGCTGATGCAGGTACAATGCCTCTGTGGGTTGTCGTGGCTGTCCACTTCACTGGGAAGGGCAGGACTAACTGGAATGGGGAAACCACCAGTCAGCAAACACTAAGGAGTGACCCTGGAATTGCTGGGTTGAGTCAGACTAGGGCTGTGGTGAGTCCAGGATGTGCTGCCCAAGAGAGGCCAAGACCAAGTGCTGCTCAGCAAGTTTGAGTGCAGATCTGCCCACACGTAAGCAAGGGAAGGATTCAGTCATCTCCGTATCATGGCAGTCATCCTTGGTCAGCCACAGAGCTGGGAGGGAAGTTGCAGAGATGGGAGGCTTGAAGAGTGAGTCGTCCTCAGGAGAGGTGTTCTCCATGCTTGCCTTGCTCTCTGTTTCCCTGGGGATTTACCAGAGCAGATGTTAGACTCCAGTTTGTCCTGGACAACAGAGGTCCCAGTACATGGTCTGTAGCATGCTTTTTGAAGGAGCAGGGACAGGGAATCCCACAGACGAGTTGTGTGAGGCAGCACTGAGCATGTGCTTCTGACTTTCTGAGTGTGCTACTGGATTTGGGTCAAGGAAGCTCATTTCTTTGGATGGGAAATGAGATGAGAAGTAGCTCAGTATAAACCCTCAATAAAATGCCGTCCTCATTGATTAAACTCCCTTTCAAAATCAACTTTGCCTTCTTGACATCAGTTGGCTTCAAGCTTATCTGTGCTGCTGTAACGCAGCGGGAGCCAAGCCTCAGCTTCCACTGTCTAAGGACAGTTCCCTGGGTGGCAGCTGCTGTTCACAGCAGGGATTGAAGTGCGGTGGTGGGTTCTGGTGTTAAACGGTGGGAGATGCAACTCAGGTCACTTGGAGAAAGCCAGCAATGCCTAGCTCAGCAATCACCCACTAAGGATCCCTGTTTTCCTGTGGTTTACTGCTGTGTTCTGGTTAGAAGTGGCAGCCAGCACAAAATGTGATGGTACACAGAAGCAGAGCCATCCTCCAGC
>JANHFX010014545.1:0-27497 GCA_027560015.1 Chloroceryle amazona
TTGTACCATTGAATTTTCTCTTGTTTTGTATTTCTGACTTGAGTCCCTCGTTGTTTTGCTTTTCAAACCATTACACCAGCCCCCTGAGCTACAGAGGGGTTGGAAATAGATGGTCTTGAAAGTCCCTTCCAACCCAAACACTTCTGTGATTTTAGTGGATTATCTTTATCTTTTTCTCTCTTCATTGTTGCTTTGTTGAAGTCATCTTTCCCAGGACTGGAATAGAAAACGATATATAGTTACTGTAGGAATTATTCTTGGTCACATTGTTTTAAGTAATAGATATTCAAGATGACAATTTTATTTGCTAGCAATTTATTATGTAAGTGGATGTCACAGACCTTATACCCATATAAAAATTGTATTTGACAATACCATAAAACAAGGCTTCTTCCAGGAGAAGCTTCATGTGACTTCTTCATACAATTTTGCTTCTTTCTCTAACTTACTGTTAACTAGAAATTCCATTTATTTCTAGAATGAAAATATTCATTTAGATATATCACAGTAAAATATGTCAATAATGCATATCTTCTAATTGAAAGAGACGATTATTTATGTCCATAGTGGGTTACTAAATTTTAAGCACTATTATGTCAAGTTAATTCAATGTCAGCAGTGTATTTTCACATATTCAGAATTTCTATTGCCTTTGTTTCACTCTGTATTTTAGATTATTTGAAAATATATTTTAAATAATCACAAACATGGAAGTTGTCATATACTTTGAAGTGAGAGTGACTATGCAATTTTAATTTTGCTCCCATTTAAAAGTTTTAGTTAAAAAAAAAGTGAAAATTTAACTATTTCTAGAGTTTAAAAAACAAAGAAAAATGTTTGCAAACATATATGGTAGTTCAAATTAACTGTGTAGTTACATCGCTGAAGTCTGAATGATTCATTAGAATTAAGAGCATACTGAAATAATTGACTTCAGTTTATCAGACCAGGGTGCCCAACCAGGACTTTGGGCTGCAAAAAATCATGGTAGGGACATTATATCTTATGCGGTAAAAAAAAAAAAAAGAAAGCTTGATTTCAAAATAATGTCTGTTTATATTTGTGAAACCTGTATCTAAGGACAATGGTGAGCCCATAGAGATGAAATAACATTCAAGGGAAGTAATATCAGCTGATCTGGACATAACAGCTGCACAAGAAATATATATAGCTACATATTAAATTTGTTCCCACAACTGTGATCTGCAACATGTGATCACAATGTATATATTTATGTTCAGAATAGTTTTATTTGAAAAATTGTCTTGTCTTTGTTAAAGATCTTTCTTTATTCTCCTATAATGTGCTCAGGCCATTTTATTTACTAAACCCTCAAATTCTGCTTAAAGGAAATAAGCAGATCCCTCCCAAGACAAAACAAAACAAAACCACAAAGAAACAATATATTTAGAAATATTTAGAAAGTGTTCTAATGTACTTTCATGCAATGAATGCCGAGGCCTAGATTCACCAAGGTGAATCTAGCTCAAGGTCCTTAGTTTAGACACTAAAGCAGAGATCCCACTTGACTAGTCCTTCCTTCACAGACAGAGGCAGAGAATTAGTCTAGAGGAAGATTTTAAGTGAGTTGAACAACTCTCTGCAGGTAAAATAGGCATCCACTCATATCTCCTCTCAACTTGTTCTTTGCCACCTTCTCATAAGTATCACTACAGCATGGGAAAGTGCATTTCTCTCTTTTTCAGAGATTTGAGAGTATTTCTGCTGAGGCAACACTCCTAGCTTAAGTACCAATTAAGTTTGACAAATCTGTCTCATACATTCTAATTAATCTGATAAACATATTTCTAGTAATAGAGTCCTGTACTCCTCTCCCTGATTTTTTTGCAACCTGCTGCCTGAAAATTGTGACACTAGCAGTCAGCAATATTGGAATTAATTTGTTATATCTTGTTTAGATTTCATATTCAGTTTAACATATATTAGTTTTCATTCATTCTCAAGGAACTATGCATGGTGACTTTTTTTGCTTTTGTTTGGTTACCATTTAACTAATGAATCTCCATAAAATTTCTAATAATGACCTATCTTTAATTATACAAAACATTTGTTTTTCAAATAGTCTTCATATTATTCACATCATAGTATCATAGAATCATGGAATAGTTTGGGTTGGAAGGGACCTTAAAAATCATAGAATCATAGAATGTATTGTGTTGGAAGAGACCTCTAAAGATCATCTAGTCCAACTCCCTGTAATAACTTAGAGATTAACTAAGGCTGATCAGAGCCTCATGAAGCCTGGCCTTGAAAGTCTCCAGGGATGGGGCCTCCACCACCTCTCTGGGCAACCTATTCCTAGTCCCTTCCAACCTCTGACATCCTGTGATCCTGTAATCTATCACCCTCATATTAAAGAACTTTTACCTAATTTCTAACCTAAATCTACCCTTTTCTAGCTTAAAGGCATTAATCCTTGTCCTGTCACTACAAACCCTTGTAAATAGGCCCTTCCCTGCTTTCTTATAGGCCCCTTTCAGGTACTGGAACATCACTATAATGTTCCCCCAGAACCTCCTCTTCTCCAGGGTCAACAGCCCCAGCTCTCTCAGGCTGTCTTCATAGGAGAGATGCTCCAGCCCTCTAATCATTTTTGTGACTCTCCTCTGGACACGCTCCAGCAGGTCCATATCTTTCTTGTATTGGGGGCTCCAGAGCTGGACACAGTACTCCAGGTAAGGTCTCACCAGGGCAGAGTAGAGGGGCAGGATCACCTTTCTCATTCTGATGGACATGCTTCTTTTGATGCAGCCCAGGATTCAGTTGGCCTTCTGGGCTGCCATTGTGCTTTGGTGGCTCATGTCCAGCTTTTCATTTACTGGTACCCCCAGGTCTTTCTCCAAAGGACTGATCTCTAGCATGTCCTCTCCCAGCCTATATTGATTATGATGGTTGCCCCGGCCCAGGTGCAGGACCCTGCACTTGGCCTTGTTGAACATCATGAGGTTCACCTGAGCCCACCTGTCCAGGCTATGCAGGTCCCTCTGGATAGCATCCCATCTCTCTGGCATATCAACTGCACCACCCAGCTTAGTATCGTCAGCAAACTTGCCGAGGGTGCACTCAATGCCACTGTCTATGTCATTAATGAAGATATTAAACAACACTGGTCCCAGTACAGACCCTTGTGGGACACCACTTGTCATGTTTTCCCATCTAGACATTAAGCCATTGACCATTAGTCTCTGGGTGCAACCATCCAGACAACTTCTCATCCACCAAACAGTCCACCCATCAAACCCGTATTACTCCAACTTAGAAAGGAGGATGTTGTGGGAGACAGTGTCAAAGGCCTTGGCAAAGTCAAGATAGATGATGTTCACAGCTCTTCCCTTTTCCACTGCAGTTACTTCATTGTAGAAAGCCGCCAGATTGGTCAGGCAGGACTTGACCCTGGTAAAGCTGTGCTGATTCTCTTGAATCACCTCCCTGTCCTCCATGTGCCTTAGCATACCTTCCAGGAGGATCTGTTCCATGATCTTCCCAGGCACAGAGGTGACACTGACATGGCAGTAGTTCCCAGTTCTTCCTTTCCACCCTTTTTAAAAATGGGGGTGATGTTTCCTTTCTTCCAGTTATTAGGCACCTCACCAGACTGCCATGACTTTTTGAATATCATGGACAGTGCCTTTGAAACTGCATCAGCTAGTTCCTTCAGTACTCCAGGACGCATCTCATCGGGTCCCAAGGACTTGTGTGTGTTAAGGTTCCTCAGGTATTTATGAACCTTGTCCTCGTTGACTGAAGGAGGGACTTTGTCTCTCTAGTCCCTGTCTCACAGGCCATCCACTTGAGAGCTGTGAGGAGAGAATTTGCCATTGAAAACTGAGACAAAAAAGTTTTTCAGGACATCGGCCTTCTCTGCATCTGTTGTTACTAACTCACTATTGTTCCTCAGGAAGGGTATGCCTTCTTTGACCTTCCTCTTCTGGTTTATGTACCTATAGAAGCCCTTCTTGTTTTTCTTTGCATGTCTTGCCAAGTTCAATTCCAGCTGTGCCTTGGCCTTTCTCACTTCTTCCCTACACAACCGAGCAATGTCCCTGTATTCTCTCCAGGATATCTGTCCCTGCTTTTGCTGCATATGCAGTCTCATCTTGTCTTTTAGTTTGACCAGCAGGTCTCGACTCAGCCATGATGGTGTGTTTCCTTCCTTACCTGATTTCCTATAGCTGAGAATCAAGAGTTCTTACACTCTATGAAAACCATCTTAAAGATCTGCCAGCTCTGCTCTGCTCCCTTTTCCCTAAGGACTGTCTCCCAGGGAGTCTTACTGACTAACTCCTTGAAGTGCTGGAGGTTTGTTTTCCTAAAATTTAGGATCCTGACTCATCTCCCTCATACCCCTTAGGATGGTGAACTGCACTTATGCATGATCACTGCAGCCCAAGCTGACTCCTGTCTTGAAGTTCACTAGCATTTGTGATCATCAGGTCTAGTATTGCATCCCCTCAGTTAAGGGTGTCTATTTCCTGATTTAGGAAGTTGTCATCTAGGCACTCCAGGAGTCTCCTACAGCTTGCTATGCAACTTTTCCAACATATATTGGCATGGTTAAAATCCCCTAGTAGTATGAGACCCTGTGAGCATGATATCTTCTGGAGCTGGAGTAAAGAGACCTCATCGATGAGCTCCTCTTGATCAGGCGGCCAGTAGCAGACACCAACCAGAAGGTTCCCTTTGTTGTTTCGATCCCTGATTCTTACTCATAAGCTCTCTACCTTCTCACAGCTATTCTTAAGGGACAGTCCTTCACGGTCTATCAATTTATTAACATAGAGAGAAACACTGCCACCCTTCCTTCCACTCCTGTCCCTCGTGAACAGTTTGTAGCCATCGATAGCCACACTCCACTTGTAGGATTCGTCCCAAGTTTCAGTAATGGCCACTATATTGCAGCCTTCCTGCAGGATGATAGCTTCCAATTGTCCTGTTTATTGCCCAGGCTGTGTGCTAGCTCATCTAATTCCACCCCCCCTGATATGGGCAGGGACACTTTCCACTATATTAATTTGTTATTGTTAGCATCTATAATATATAAGATAATATTTTGCTACTATTTTAGAAATGGTTTAGTGGTTAATTATAAAAATATCACCAGATCTGTGTGATACATATATATGTATTTTTCTTGCACATATTTTGAAAATCAGATTAATATATGCATGCTATTAAATAGGTATGTTACCAATACACAAATATGTGCTTATTTATATAAACGAAAAAAAAATGAAATAATATAATTTTGTGTGATAAAACATAATTCTGTAGTCACTTTTCCTCATGAAATATGTAAATATTTAGGATCTTAAAAATTAAATGGTCATTGTCCGGTAGACTCAGTTAGATCAAAGTCCTGAAAAGGGATAATATGTCCTGAAGCGGAACTCTGAACAAGAAATGTGTGTCAATGTGCCAAAAATTTTCATATAATTTTGAAGAAATTAGTATCTAGATGGGTGTTTGCTTGCTGGAGGAGCAGCTGCTAATTCCTGGTTTGTGTTAGATCCTCCAGCATGATGAAGACACTTTCTACAGTGACTGGAGTACATAGTCTCCAAAGACCCATATCATCGTTTCTTGTAACTATGGATTTATTATCTGCAGAAGTGCTTGTAGGGCCCATAATTATGCCAGTCCCCACTTGACATTTGAGACCTTTTTACCATTATCTCAAGACATCCTAAGTTTCAGCATCTCACTACATCATCAAAATGCTGTTAGACAGCTATCAAGTAGCACCGTGAGGATTGGAGATGTGTAATATCCAGTTACAAATGACTGTTATAGCTCTGTCATCTTGTGCTTTTGACCATAGACAGGAAAGGAGATCTACTGAATCTAGGTGATAAAAACTCAGATAAAGACCTTATGTTTTAATTTATTTTTAGTTTTCTCACTGTTCATAATCCAAAGTATCATTTTATTGCTAATTAACATGTAAATATTCCATTATATGAATACACTTGTTTTACATGTTTAGCATAATGCTTTAATTCAATGTTCAGTAAAAACAGTCCAACAGATATAATTTTAATTCCAGATAGAGTATTTGCGTATTTTGCCAAGAACATTTACCACTCTATATATGAGTGACAATAAATATGAACAAATACCTACAAGGATGAATTCTGATCTTTATGTATGTACTTCATTGGTGGAAAGCTTGGGACAGACATGTCAAAAGTATTAAGAATTATGTGTTCAGGGTTTTCCATCTGTATACCTATATATATACAGGTGAATCATTTCACTAGAAATCACTTGTGTGGCAATATAAATCCCAAATACTCAAAATCATTGTAGGTGTCAACTTTCAGCAGCAAAATCTGAAAAGAATTAAATTATTATAATCACACTCCTGAAACTATCAGTTAAGAAAAGCTGTTTTCGTTAGAGTTGCTTGAGACATGAACAACTGAGAAAGCTAAACTTTCTAAGTTCCCATTTTATTTCTCCTCATAATGGAAACGTGAATGTTGATCAAAAGTATTTTTAGACTTCCTTAGTGGGAAAAATAAATTTTATAGAAACAAGTCAGAATTTAAATTGAAACTGAATAAACTCTTGCACTTTTTTCATAACTAGTTCTGGTAAATGAAATACTTCTGCTATTTTCAATGAAAAATATGAAAAACAATGCCCAACTACTAAGAAAAATGAAAAGTGTTGAGAACATCATTTAAGTAAAAAAAAATACAAAACACAAAACAAACATTAAAAAGTCCTAATTTAATTCTGTTCAAAACATTTCAACCAGATGCACTACTTTTTTGTACCCTGTACTGAATGGACCATATGCTCAAAGTTATACAGCTCACAGGTGTGTCAATGAAAGTCTTCCTGACTTCAGTAAGAGCTGGATCAGACACAATGTGTAGAGCTATTGATGCAGCTCTAGGACTCTGACAATCCATCAGAGCAAAAACAGTGCACAAATTAGGGTTCCTAACACAGCATAACGTAGGTGAGATCAGCCATATCCTCTGCATTCTCTCCCCTGTGACTTAAAAGTGGTTTTCTCTGTACTTCACAATGCGTCAAATTAGGTAAAGTCAAGGACGCAACTTTTACTTCAGAATTATTTTTTTTTTTTAATTTTCCTGTCCATAAGTGAAGTGGAAGCAAAGTTTCTGGGACCTTTGGGATAATGTACTTGGAAAAGCTTCATTTTTTCTGGCCTTCTCAAACATAAATAACAAGTATCAGATACACTCTGTAATGAATATAAAGAAATACTGGAGAGAAGAACCAGAAAACTTGTCTTTTATATGTGTTAGTTCAGCCTAGTCTTCCTTCTTTGTCACTGTCTTTAATTTCCCCTCTAGGTCTATAAAAACTTCTAGCTGTCTCTTAAATTCATTTATAGTATGTGCTTCAGTGGGTTTACCTGACAACTTATTCCTCATGTTTATTACTTTTAGAATGAAATAGTTGTGCTTGAATACTGCTGCTGTTTCCACTTAAAGGGATATTGTCTACTTATCAGGTTTTGTTTTGGTTTAAATTGACTAATTTTTAAAAATAGACTTTTTTACTGACATATCCCTCTTTAAACCTTATGCACAGATCTCGATATCTATAATTGTATCTCTACTCCACCAATGAGGTATAGTACAGTCTTGCAGATAGGTTAGAAAGATTCAGCTACCTCTCCTAAGTCAGTGCAGTAGGTGCTGTTACAGTAATAAAATCTTGCAGGACCCCCTATAACTGTATATCATCTTTCCAAAGAGTGAGTCAGGGAGATTACTTAACATTTGCCACAATGCTGAGAATGTGACTACACATCAGCAGAACAGCGATGTTGTCCAGTCACCTAACAATCTAAAAGAAACTGACTGATGTACTAAACTCGTATGTCTTTCAGCACTGGAAATGCTCATGGGTATTTGCAGCATTCATTAAATCTCTTCTCTGTCACTCTCCTAAAATAGTAAGAATGTCTTTTTTTTTCTAAAATAATGCATAAGCAGGGTTTAAAACAAAGACTGTGGCAAAACAGTGTAAGGAATGATCATTTAGAAATTTTTATAAGATCTTCTAGCTTATGTTGTGGGGTTTTATTTGGTTGTTTGGTTTTGTTTTTTTTTTTGGTTTTGTTTTTGGTTTTGTTTTGTTTTGTTTTTGTTTTGTTGTTGTTTTTTGTTTTTGTTTTCTGTAAGTATCTTTAACTATGAGAAAACAGGGAGTTAATTTATTAATGCTGAAAGCACTTATAAAAAAGACTTCTTGGTTGAATGCAGGATGGAAACACTGTCTTGATGGCAAAAACAAAGCTTTAATTAGTCACGTGTGTTCTTTAAATTATGAAATCCCATGTGTAAGTTCTTACAATGCTAACAGGAAAATGGGGAAGCACATAGAAAAGAGGAAAGCTATTCTTTTTTATTATTATTATTAGTAGTAGTAGTATATATTAAAAAGAAATGGAAGATCTCCAGTGTAGCATCTTCATCATAATCTATCATAGGAAACTGCCAATTGCTTGAGATGCAACCAGCTGGCATAAGAGAAAGGTGTAAAAGTGAATCATTATTGGACAATAATTCAGTCAAAAATAATTCCTTCTAGGTTCCCAAGCACAACTGATACAACCAATTAGATCAATATTTTTAGGTTGTTTCAGAGGTCTACATCATAAATGGATATCTGGTCTTAGTAGAGAGAATCATACTGCTGCTTTTTAATGCTGACTTGTTCTTGAGCAAGAATCTGACCATCGGGATCATGTTTTCACAGTTTATTACCATTCCATGTAAGATAATGACATGGAGATAGTTCAAACTTATTAAAGTAAACTGATTTCTCATTTAAGGAGTGTTTTTTGACTGGCATTCTAGTCCTGTACATGCGATCAGCTTTCTGGCATATCTTCCAATTTACTTCTTTTTGCAAATAATACTTTCAAAGTCCAACTCAAGTTCAAAGAGAGTATCAAGTATCAAAGAGGACCTGGACTGATGGACAGATATGCTGCTGCAGATACAGGTACAATACAATATTCAAAAAAGTATAAGGTACTAATTTTTTTCCTAGTATGGTCCCTCTTTTTTACCTTTTTAAGACAGAGTTGATAGAATCATAGAAATGTTTTCATTGGAAGAGACCTTGAAGATCATCAAGTCCAACCGTTAACCACGCACTGTCAGGTCACCACTAAACCATGTCCCTCAGCACCACATCTATACATGTTTTAAACACCTCCAGGAATGGTGACTCTACCACTTCACTGGGCAGCCTGTTCCAGTGCTTTAAAATCATTTTTGTGAAGAAATGTTTCCTGATATACAACCTAAACCTATCCTGGTGGAACTTGACACCATTTCCTCTTGTTACTTGACCCTCAACACCAACAGACTGACCATCAGCTCTCTACAACTATCTTTCAGATAGTTGCAGATGAATGACAAGGTCTTCCTTTTCTCCAGAGTGAACAACTGCAGTTCCCTCAGCCAGTCTCATAAGACATTCTCTAGACCACAATGACAGATTTTGACAGGGAGTTTATTACAGAAAAAAAAAAAAAAAAGAGATAATTTATTATTATTCAGGCCTTGTTCTTCTGCACAAGCCATGGCACTTTTATGTGAAATTTGTTTCCAAAGTTTCAAAAAGACAAGACAAATACCAGTAACTCACTGAAGTAGTTCTACATGAGAATAGCTTTCAAATCACTACCATCTGAATGTCTGGAGTTCAGGAGGATTATAAGAACCTTTCAGAAAGAACATCAAAATAAGGCAAAATAAACTTCACAATATAATAAAAAGCATCCTGTCCTATAATGGAATAGTGTCTTATTCTGTCAAGTAGCAAAACTGATAAAACTTTCCACCAGATTTTACAGAATGGTACTCACTCTCTCTTCTGGGGAAAACATGAAGAAAGTAAATTTCTCAAATTACTGAAGGAGATTTATCCATACATCCCGGATAATGAGCTTCTGGGCTAGTCCCTAAATTTGGCTGACATTAGACTGCACAAGGAGTCATGTTTCTATCTACTGATGAGGGTTAAGCGAGTTATAATCTTAAAATGGATGTCCTTAGGCACCATCTCTACAGTATGGTTTTCATCATCTTTAGAAGTTGTTGCCATGGGAATGTTTTCTATTGCTCTAAAGACTCTTTCACATATTTTCATGCTGTGTGTCATCCTGTCTTTGAACATATGGAAAAAAAACAGCACTCTCTTGACTAAATATGAAATCTATCTAAATCTGAATATCTAGTATGAACCTTGAATGTAGAGTTGTCACACAATAGTAGGATCTTTCATTTTGGAATAAATGTTTTTGGTAAGAAAGATAGTATGACTGCTGGATCTCGGGGTGGAATATTTTTCATATAACCATTCCATATATATAGTGGTTTTATGTATTCATAAGACCCTTCTGAATTTCTGTATTCAAGCTAGCTGTATCATACATTTGTGATTTTTTTGTTTTTTTGTTTAGGGTTGGTGGTGGGATTTTTGTCTGTCTGTTTGGCTTTTTTTTTTTAATAGCTCAAGTTTCTCATGAATTGGTAATGTCATACAAGTAATGGTTTATTTAAGTCTGTTATGATGAATTTTTATTACTTGCACTGTTTTATGAGTCAAATGTAGTCTAAAAATAATTACATGAAGAACTGTGAAAACTTTTACAAAAAATATAACTGTCAATATAAAAGAGCATTTTACCCCAGAATCAACACTATATCCAGTAAAAATAAACTGTCCCCACTGAGTTTTCCTTGATGTCTGAAGGACCTATGAAAGAGAAATACAGCATCATTCTATTTCAGCTTATGAATCTACCAAGATAACTTAACTGTGATGAGCAACACACTTTAGATCATAAATACTGTGTGGTTCTTCTTTTGAAACATCTTTGTTCTCAATTGTTGTACCAGCAACAGTGCTGACATTAGTGATTTGCTGTGCTATTAGGAGGCAGTTCAGCAAAGTTGTTGAGAAGTGCTTAGTTTTAGGTGGGTGAGTAAATTAATCAAGTTATAGTGAGGTGATTTCATTGATTTCCCTTCAAAGGAGTTAGGATCAAAGGTCTCTTCATATCCTTCATAATCGCCACCTGTACAGGTGAAGTGTTTGTACCTTATTGGCAAATATTTATTTATTCATTTATTTTCCCACCTAAGACTGTAGATATAAAGAAATAGAGCTTGAAAAAAAAAAAAAAAAAATTTCTCATTGCATGGCTTTAGAATTTATCTATTTTGGCAACAAAATATGCAAGATAACCTTATTAGAAACTATAATTCAGAAGGAAATTCAGAAGTCTTCCTTGAATATTTAAATAAATAACACTTGATTGCCTTCCCTGTAATACCGTCTTCTCATAATAATATATGCATAGAAAATAGAAACTCTGAGGCACCAGAAAAATATCTTGCAATTTGCTTTTTTTTGTTATCTTTTAAAGTAGATTCCTTATCAACATTTCTGAAGTAGTAAGTTTTCCGTAAAAATAAATGAACATTCAAAAAGGGCTAAGAAGCTTTTACAAGATTAGTTTTGACCCTGACAGTTTGTAACCATTCAGTCACATCTCATGCAGGAAATTGCAACTACCATAGGCATTGAACTTCCATTCATTTTGAGCATTATCTTTTGAGATAAATAAGGCAACATACTGGTGGGGCATTACTATGATCCTTACAACCACAACTGAACTGTTCATATTTGATGAATCATGTAAGAAAATTAATCTCCAGTCACAATGCAGATACTACTAAAAAAGATAAAACTAAATTAATTTTACCAGTGCCATGTTTTCTAATATTTCTAAATTTTTAGGTTGGAATTTCGTGTAGCAAAATAGATCACTATTGTTCTACCCATCATTTAACATAGTGTTCACCTTTTGTAACTTAAAGAAGTTTCATCATTCACCATAAAACAAACAAGAACTTTGCTACAAGATGGATGTTTATGTTACTATTTTTGCTCCTGTAGGTTGAATAAAGTTTAAATGACTGCAGGAAAAAAAAATTAACAATTTAGGTCTACATATAACCTATGACACTATAAAGTAAACATATATGTGAATATCTTGATAGCTAGTGTATTCAATGTAGTTCCTAAATTCAACTATTACACAATTGATTATTCAGACATGATGACACTGATCAAAAGAATTCAGAAAATTTTCTCTGAATTGAGCAGTGATTTCATTCATATTCTGTGTTTCACTTGCTTGCTTTCTTTTCTGTTCTGATCATAACAAAGTCTTAACATTATATTCCCTCAGCTTTTATTGTGGTAGATAAAAAGAAAATTTGTATTTTTTTTAGCTTTACTGGAATTGTTTTAAGAAATTATTAAATCTCATTAAATAAATCAGAATTAATCAGAATTAATTTAGAATTATTTTATTTTATAAATTAATAATGTGTGGAATTTTCCTTACACAAGAATTAATTGAATCACAGTCTTATAGATTGCATATTATATCTTTTTGCACAAGTTTCAGTTCAGTTCTTTCACACATGTCCTATGGACTGTTTTATATTATACCTGTATTTGCAGAAAAATGCACATCTTGTATAAATCTCAAGGTATTTGCTAAAATCCCCATAAGTCAGATGCTTACTCATTACCCAGTGCAAACAGCATGTTGAAGACCATCAGAATAGCACAATAACTTCATTATTTTATTTTTTTAATGGAATATTTGATGCATATGCTCTCCAGTCATCAGTCTGATCCTATCTGACTTGTTAAAAAATCTAGAGTCTTAAATATTGGGTTACAGATGTAAGGAGGACAGGCTTTCTTGTTACAATGATGTACTTCAGGTTCAAAATGTAATCTTAAATTTTTGCAAGGCTATGTAATGAAGCAGACAAAAGAAACAAAACATTGATTTGCATGCTCAGAAAAGTTTTTGAGATTTTCCATGCTCCATTTTCTCATTAACACAGTAGGTGTAGTAATTCTGTGCAGCATCTCTCCTCCAAATTAGCCAATACTCTCACATGTATATGACCCAAAACAGTTTTCTGCAGATGTATCCAAGTTATTTCTGGTCCTAGGGAAAATGTTATTGTGGCAGTACTGTACTTGGTTTTATGAGCTCAAGTTAATTCAGATACGCCTTCATTGGGGTGAATTATATTATATAAAAATACCTTTAATTTTATATACAAAATTGCATCCACGTGTTACAGGGCTTATCAGTTTCCTGATACCTGAATCTTGTGCTTGGGAAAGAACAGTTAGGCAGCTTAGAAAGCATTTATAATAAAGAGCATATTAATCAATAAACCATTTTACACAGACAATGGGGAAACTCAGGGAAGATTTGTCATCACTAACGACCTCCTGAGGCCAGCTGCCTTATTCAAGGGTTTTGTACAGAGAAAAGCACCTCAAATGCATCAGCTTTTGTATTATGTTGTATTTTGAACTGGCTTTTTGAACTTCCACTTCCAATTTACCTCAGTTTGAAATTTGAAAAACCAGCAATCCTTTGATCAAAATCCCTTAGGTCATGTTGGATCTTTCAGGCCATTTGAGGCAGCACTGAAATATCATAAGAAGAAACATACAGATTCCTGGACTTTCTATTAACCCTCAACAGGTTTAAAAAACAATTAAACATCAACAACAAAACAAAACAAACAAACAAACAAAAAAACACAAGAAAAGAAACAGCAGAAATAAACACTTTGAGGTTAGAAACAATCTGTCATCCACTTGCTCTTTATGAATCTTTGGTTTCATGCTTTACAATTTCAATGGAAAAGGAAAAAAATATATTGATGAAAATCACTTTTTTGTTTCATCAGTGTATGGAAGAAAAGTTTTCATACCACTTCCTGCTGAGGATGGTTGGAGAGCCGCTCTGCGGAAAAGGACTTGGGGGTGTTGGTGGATGAAAAGCTGGACATGAGTCAACAATGTGCGCTTGCAGCCCAGAGGGCCAATTGCATCCTGGGCTGCATCAAGAGAAGTGTGGCCAGCAGATCGAGGGAGGTGATTCTGCCCCTCTACTCTGCTCTGGTGAGACCTCACCTGGAGTACTGTGTCCAGCTCTGGAGCCCTCAACACAGGAAAGACATAGACCTGGTGGAGCGTGTCCAGAGGAGGGCCATAAAGATGATCAGAGGGCTGGAACACGTTTCCTGTGAGGACAGGCTGAGGGAGTTGAGGTTGTTCAGCCTGAGGAAGAGAAGGCTCCGGGGTGACCTAATAGCAACCTTCCAGTACCTGAAGGGGGCCTACAGGAAGGCTGGAGAGGGGCTGTTTATGAGGTCCTGTAGTGAAAGGACAAGGGGTAATGGGTTTAAATTAGAGAAGAGTAGATTTAGATTGGACATCAGGAAGAAGTTCTTTACATTGAGGGTGGTAGAGCAGTGGAATAGGCTACCCAGGGAGGTGGTTGAGGCCCCATCCCAGGAGATATTTAAGCTGAGGGTGGACAAGGCTCTGAGTAGCCTGATCTAGCTGAGGGTGTCTCTGGTCACTGCAGGGGGACTGGACTAGATGACCTTCAGAGGTCCCTTCCAGCCCTAGCCATTCTATGATTCTATGACATCCCAATCTCCAAGCTGGTAAAATACTGGTTTGATGGATGGACTATTTAGTGGATAAAGAGCTGGCTTGATGGTCACACCCAAAGAGTGGCTGTCAGTGGGTCCATGTCTAAGTGGATGCCAGTGACAAGTGGAGTGCCTCAAGGATCAATACTGGGACCAGTCTTATTTAACATCTTTGTCAGAGACATGGACAGTGGCACTAAGTGCACCCTCAGCAAGTTTGTCGACGACACCAAGCTGTGCGGGGCAGCTGACACACTGAAGAGTAGGGATGCCATCCAGAGGGACCTTGACAGGCTTGAGAAAATGATTTGGGGGTACTGGTGGATGAAAAGCTCAATATGAGTCATCAGTGTACACCTGCAACCCAGAAAGCCAATCATATCCTTGGCTGCATCAAGAGAAGCGTGGCTAGCAGGTTGAGGGAGGTGATTCTGCCCCTCTACTCTCATGAGATCCCAGCTGCAGTACAGCGTACAGTTCTGGAGCCCCTATTACAAGAAAGATATGGACATGCTGGAATATATCCAAAGATGGACCACAAGGATGATTAGAGTGTTGGAGCACCTCTCCTATGAAGACAGACTGAAAGAGCTGGGGGTTTTTGGTATGGAGAAGAGAAGGCTCTGAGGCAACCTTATTTTGGCCTTCCAATAAAGGGGTCTACAAGAAAGATGGCAAAGGACTTTTTTGGGATGTCAGATTAGGATTAGAGGGAATAGATCAAAACTAAAGGTGGGTAGATTAAGATTAGACATTAAGAAGTTCTTCACCATGAGGGTGGTGAGACACCAGAACAGGTTACCCAGAGAGGTGGTGGAAGCCCCATCCCTCGAAGTTTTTAAGGCCAAGTTGGATGGGGCTCTGAGAAATCTGATCTACTGGGAGGTGTCCCTGTCCATGGCAAGGGGGAGTTGGAACTGGATGATCTTTAAGGTCCCTTCCAACCCTGACAATTCTGTGATTCTATGATCCTCATTGGTTTCTGTTGGATTCTATGATCCTCATTGGTTTCTGTTGGACTCTAACATTTCCTTGTCCCTCTGTAACTGGGAAAACCAGAACTGGACATAATACTCCATATGTGGTCTCACTAGGGTAGAGTAGATGGGGAAGTAAACATCCATTGATCTGCTGGTCACACTATCCAAAATGCACCAAGAAGAGTATTTAAGTAGAATACTAGTAAAATTCAGAATGTAGCAACTGAAAAAAAACAGTTCAGGTAATGAGTACAAGATTATTTGTACATTTCTGGGATGCCTCCTTTTTGCAAGTGTTCAAGACCAGGTTGGATGGGGCTTCGAGAAACCTGGTCTAGTGGGAGGTGCCCCTGCCATGAAAGGGGAGGTGGCACTAGGTGATCTTGAGGTTCTTTTCCAACACAAGCCATTCTATGATTCTATGAGTCTATAAGTCTATGATTTCAGCACATGAAAATGCTAACTACTGTTAAGTAAAACAGCAGAAAACACAACATTCCATCTATTATCTTTTCCTGTTTTTTTCCCATTTCAGGACAATATCTAATGTTCTGCCATTTTCCACTTTAAACAAAAAATGGACTAACTCTGTAGTTTAGCAAGACTATAGAGCTTGCTAGGGATGTTAAAGGTGAGGGTTCAACCTGCCCCCTTTATATCTTAAAACCTCAGACAGAAGGAAGATGGAAAGACATTTGAACTACAATATCAAGTTAGAAAACATGATTTCTTAGCACGTGTTGACTGGCATGCTACCTGTCTGAATCAAGCAGTGAGGAGGAAACTTGAATGTGATGCTTTCATATATTAAGCAAGTACTTACAGAACCATAGTGGTGCTGGACAAACAGGTGGCCATGATTGCAGGAACTCCATTTTTGTCATGAACTATATGCATGAAGGCCAAATTTTTGGTGAGTCAGCCTGAAAAGAATTGGAAGAAAACCACAATGTGATAAACTTTGATGGGAAATACAAGCAAAGAAGTCTGAACCTGATTTCAGAAAGTAGTTAGCTACCTAATAATGCAGAGAAGTCTTCAGTAGCACTTGCATTATGCCACTAGTGTTTCATTAGCCTTACTGTTCTTGAAATGAAGGTTAGATCCTAAAAATCCTACCAGGCACTTATCTGTTCATTCAGGTTAGTATCTCTTAGGAGTCTGGGCCTGAGGCTGTAATTGTAAAAACAGCATGATCTCAAGTTGCTGAGTAGTAAAGTATTCTTTGCACAGTAGTACGTGAAGTCAGAATTTGTCTTTAGAGCTTTTATCAGTTAATGATCGTGCAGATCACAAAAGCTACAATATACATGAAAAGAGTACTACACTTCTTGATCAGACTTCTTGATGGAAAATGCAGCCAAGGGTATAGTTATACCAAAATATATATACAGTTTCTTTATAGCTACAAATAAGTTCATCTTTGCAATGTCTATTAATCCTTGTTAGAGAGCAAAAAAGAGGTGAAAGGAGGTGTTAATAGGTATAATCTGTTTCTCCATTAATGCACAATATTTTGATTTCTTGTTAAAACACATTATCAATGCATTGAAATGTGTTCCAGTTTTGAAATTAGGAACTTGATAGTACAGTTTTAACCACTTAATAATTGAACAAATTATCAGAGTTAGGAAAATTGAGTATTAGAGGAAAAAAAAAGTATTTTGAACACAGCTTTATAATGTGTTAAAAATATATATTCTATTAACATTTTAAGTTTTTGAAAAATCGCCAACAAAAGCATTTGTCTATTAGGAAAAGTGGAAGCAAAAGGGAGAGCAGAAGAAAGACAGAAAGAGAACTACAAAAGGTTCTGAATGCTTCTATAGGAAACTTTGTGTTAAATATACATAAGTCTTTATTTGCCTGCTATTTCAAGGGCCAAAGATGTTGGAGGTTGGTAGTTTACAACCTTGGAAACTTTCTGAAATAAATCAATAATGACTACCAGTGAAGATTTTCTGTAAAATGAAAGCATCACCTTCAGCAAGAAGACATAAACATTCAATGAAAGATTTTTAATGGAGATCTTGTTATTTTATTTATATAATAAAGAAGCCTCATTAATATCAAATACTTTTGGTTGTTTAACAATCTGTAGCATATATTAGAATGTCATTAAAAAAAAAAGCTTTCAAAACCACAATATTAGATGTGGTTCATGGTTACTAATCACCTTTAACCTAATGCCTTGAATGTTTAACAGATAGTTGCTTTTAGTTGGAGAAGACTGTGAGAGGATTTGATAAATGTTTATAAATATATGAGAGATGAGTGTCAAGAGGAAAGGGACAGCCTCTTCTCACTCATGCCCTGTGATAGGACAAGGGGGAATGGATATAAGCTGGAGCACAAGAGGTTCCACCTTAACATGAGGAGGAACTTCTTTACTGTAAGGGTTACAGAGCACTGGAACATGCTCTTCAGAGAGGTTGTGGAGTCTCCTTCTCTGGAGATTCTCAAAACCCACCTGGATGTGTTCCTTTGTGACCTTTGCTAGATTATATGGTCCTGCTCTGGCAGGGCGGTTGGACCTGAAGATCTTCAAGGTCCCTTCCAACCCCTGACACCCTGTGAAACTGTGCCTCATTCTTCTCTTAGCTTATGACTTCTTGAAATATGCACTGCATCAAGAATCCAATACCTTAAGTAGAAACTAGTTCTCAGGAGAACTGAGAATAAATAAAATACTCTTACTACAAGGCTTGATATTTAGAGATTTAACATTAACATTGAAGTCAGCTCAACATCGTGTTCAGCTTTTGGGATTCCAGTGGAAAAAAAAGGTAGTCCAACTTCTGTACCAGAATTCAAACTTGCCACAGATACATTTCTCTGTCCACAGTACACCAGTTTTTCTCTGAAGCTTTTTATCATTTTGATTTTGTTTAAAGACTTTGCTAAAATCAGTATATATTCACCATCACAGCAGTGCTTGGATTTTGAGATCTTATCTAGACAGTTCATGCTGCAAGGGAATGAAAATAGTTCATGTGGTTTTGATTTTCTTTTATTTCTTTTTTTTTTTTTCCCAATAATAAACCTTATATTTTAAGGTTTATTAACCTGAATTTTTATTTTTTATTAACCTGAATTTTATTTGGTAGAAGAAGGCTTTAGAAGTGATGAACAGTAGGTTTTCCATGGTATTCAGTGTCACAGTTTGAATGACATTCTCAGGTTAGTAGCCTACATTGGTAGCACTGTTTTTCGTGGGCTGTGTTTTAACAGGTAGTATTCCAGAATACAATAAAAACACTCAACCAAACCATACCAAACCAAACCAAAAAAAAACAAAACCAAAAAAACCCCAAACCCTAAAATAAAAACAACCAAACCCACCAAACAAAAAAAAAAATCAGCCACCAAACAAACCACAAAAACACAAAAGCCACCCAAACAACTCCTGTCAGAATTACTTGCTAAATTCTAAGAACTCATGTTTTATATACAAGTAGAACCCATAGGAATGTCCAGAATCAACTTTTTCATTTGTTACTTTTCTTTTTTCATTATGTTGGACATGGCAAGACGTTTGCTATTAGCAGTCATTCATATCTTTAGGAGAGTAAAATTGCAGTGAAATATAAAATACACAGCAAGTGCATAGCAACTTGAAATGAACTTGGCTGTATTAGCAGATTATTCCAGAGTTAATTTATTATCTCCAACCAAGTGCAGAAGATACACAGCATATGTGCAGAAACTTTCAAAACACTAAAGATTCTTCTTCACTATCGCAGACATGAAATGGAAAAAAAAAACCAAACATAAAGGGTTTGAGTTGACTTGTTAATTTCATGGCTCTAGAAATGTATCATAGTTTGAATACAGTTTTTCTATAGACCCACATGCATAATTCCTTCTCATTTGTGTATGATGTACCCACATTTTTAATGAAATTTAGAATTAAGATCTTAAATGAAGTACAGATCTGTACCTATTATGTGTGTGGCCTCTAACTGCAAAATTATTTTTTTTGCTTCCTCTAAAGACAGTAAAAGACTTTACTTAGTCATAAAAAGCAGTCAGTATCCTGGAGGGATGCTATTGAAAGGGATCTCAACAGACTGGAGAAGTAGGTAGAGAGAAACACCATAGTTCAGGAAAAAGAAATGAGAAATCTTGCACAGAATAAGACAACAACAGGAAAGCCTGGGCACTTAACAGAGAAGAAAGCATTTTTGCAACAAAGGATTCAGCTTCCTAGTTGCATCATGTTGAACATGATCCAGTAGTGCTCCTATGCAGGGGTGATGATAAACCACATATAGGACTTCATTTATAAAAAAGTATCTGTAAGACTGATAGAATTACTTGACTCTATCCAGTGTGTGTGAAACTAAATCTAAACCTCTGTGTCCAGCTTGAGGCTTTGCAGTACAGGAAAGATATTAGAATACTGGAAAAAGCTCTAGGAGGGCTGCCAATATGATCAAGAGGCTGGAACACCAGAGGAATGAGGCAAGGCTGAGAGAAAAGAATTTGTTTAGCCTGAAGAAGATGCTCATGCTGGTAGTAATTTTCGTGTTCAATTACCTAATGGTTGGGTACAGAGAAACACTTGGGCTTTTCTTAAAGATGACCAACATGAGGAGGAGAGGCAGTAGAGAGAAGTTTCAGTGAGGGAAATCCAATTAGATTTCAAGAAAAGAAAATATATTTCCATCAGGAATGTGGGCAAGCATCGGAGCAGTTTTCACAGCAAAGCAGTGAATTTTCTGTCTCTAGAAATGTATGAAGCTCAACTGGCCTTGACCGAAAAGGAGTAACTCCAAATTTGACCTGGCTTTGAACAAGATATTTTGCTAGGTGACTTCCAGAGGTTATTCTAACTCGAATCCTTATATTATTCTATGATATCTAGACAGGGCTATCAAGATTTGTTAAGAGAAAAGATTTTTGATTAAATATTTATGCATTGATATTTGTTAAATGGGGTCTTCTAGCTTTCAAATGAGTTAGAGGTCTTTGTACATGTGTATGAGGATGTGTGCACGCTTCAGTGGTATAAATAGACAGTATGTGCACTTAAGCAGCATGTAGCATGCAATTAAAACTGGGATAAATACTACAGTGATATAATAAGTCATAAAATATTTTTTATTTTAATTTATGATATCTACTCAGTATGCTATCAGTCCAGTGTATATTCAAGCATCTGATCTCCATGTAGCTTTCAAGACATACACAGAAGAAAGGAAAATAATTTACACTGGATGTTTCACTAGACTGAATTACCTTGAGCTACTGTTTCCTTTAAAGGGTCAACACTAGTCACGGATTTCTAGAGTTCAGGACTCCATAATGCGTAACGCAGTGGGCACTGTTCATACTAATCAGAAATGTCTAGGTTTTTTTGCTTGTCACTTTCCTATCAAGAGTATGTGAAAAATAGCACATCTACACAGTGATAATACTGGAAGTGGTCCAGAAAAAGATTTTCAGTTTCGAAGTGTTCTTCCTACTTGATTTAATTTAAATATTTATGATCTGAGGAAGATATGTAGTAGATGAAATTGTTTGAAAGGCATGTTGTTACAAAGTCATGTTATAGGCCATAGTCTCATTAATAATGCAGCTAAATTGTTTTGGGGTTTTTGTTTTTGTTTTTTTTTAAGTTTACCTAAAATCTATGCCTTTCCTCTGATGTTATGATTATCCTTCCCATGTCTCTTTTGGCCCTAAGGCTGATGCCTCAGGCATCAGAATGATGGGAGGAAGGAAGTCATACTGACTTGTCAGCATCTGCAGGTCTTTGGTCAAGAGAAGTGTGACATTGATATTCTCTCTCTCCTTGGGATTGGATTCTAGTTGGTGCTGTATTTATAGGCTTCCCTTTCACATCCCACTTCTCCTGAGCTGCCAACTGCAGCCTGTAATGAGTGCTAGCCCCAAGCACACAAAGAGCTATGGTTTATCAGGCAGTGACTTGAGGTGGATGTCAACCCCTCTCCAGAGGAACCATCCCCAGAACTGGAGCTGGAGCAGGGGCAACAGCATTAACTGCCACTGGCAGCAACCAGTTCAGGCTAGGTGAGTCTCAGCTTAAGGGAGAGGATGTATGAAATCAATGTATGTTGAGTACTGTAGCAATTATGTACTTGCATCTGATACCATACAAGTAGCTGGCTCAACAACAGAGTTCAGAGGGTTGTGATCAGTGACACAGAGTCAAGTTGGAGGCCTGTGGCCCGTGGTGTTCCCCAGGGATCAGCACTGGGTCCAGTTTTGTTCAATATCTCATCAATGACCTGGATGAGAGGATAGAATGTACCCTCAGCAAGCTTGCTGATACAAAACTGGGAGGGTTGGCTGACACACCAGAAGGCTGTGATGTCTAGATCCAATGAGATCTAGACAGGCTGGAAAGCAGGGCAAAGGTGAACCTCATGAAATTCAATAAGGACAAGTGTAAAATCCTGCATCTGGGGAGTAATAACACCAAGCACCAGAACAGATTAGGGGTCATCCTGCTGGAAAGCAGCTCCATGGAGAAAGACCTTGGAGTCCTAGTGGATAGTAAGTTATCCATGGGACAGCAATGTGACCTTGTGGCCAAGAGGGCCAATGGTATACTTGGCTGAGTAAAGAAAAATGTGTCCAGAAGTTTAAGAACTCCTCCCCCTCTACTCTGCCCTTGTGAGACCACACCTCCAATACTGTGTCCAGTTTTGGGCTCCCCATTTCAAGAGAGACAGGGATCTACTGGAGAGAGTCCAATGGAGGCCAATGAAGATGCTTAAGGGACTTGAACATGTCTTCTATGAAGAAAGGCTGAGACAACTGCGTCTGTTTAGTCTTGAGAAGAGAAGTCTGAGAGGGGATCTTATTAATATTTATAAATATGGGAGGGGTCGGTGCCAAGTGGAAACAGACAGTTTCTTTTCCATGGTGCCCAGTAATAGGACAAGGAATAATAGGTATAAGCTAGAACATATGAAGTTCCACCTCAAAAAAAGGAAAAACTTCTTTACTGTGAGAGTGACAGAGAACTGGAACAGGCTGCACAGAGAGTTTGTGGAGACTCCTTCTCTAGAGACTTTCAAAACCTACCTGGATGTTTTCCTGTGTGGCCTGCCCTGGGTGATCCTGCTTTGTCAGGGGGGTTGGACTCAAAGATCTGTAGAGGTCCCTTCCAACACCTAACATTCTATGATTCTATGATTCTATGATATGACCTGAAAGATGTAATAAGGAGTTATTTATGTCTGTGAGCTAGACAAAACATTAAGAAGTTTAGAATACAGGATTATAAATATACAACACTGTTGAAAAGTTAAAGGAATAGCTTGAAATAAACCACAAAGGAGAGAAGAGATCTTTCTTCTACATAGGAATACTTACCTGTGTATATATTCAAAAAGATAAACAGGCTAGATTGAATTTCACTGCAGAATATGACCAAAGAGTCACAGTGGATCACAAAAGAAATGTGTGTTTAAGAATAAGGTAGGAATGTCCTTATGTGACTGTCTATTCTAACCTTGTTTAATTATAAAGACTATTCTTTGTCATCCTTAACCAGTATTTGTCTAGTTTATTCTCAAAGACGTTGAGTAATAAAGGCTTTCTAGATCTCTAGGTTTGCCAGAGTATCCTCTCTAATGTTTCACTACCTTTCTTTTTACGGTGCTTTATCTAATGTTTGACTTTTTTTTTTTTTTCCCCCCAGGAATTTAATGCCATTTTTCTTTTCTATTATGTACATGAAGAACGTGATCTGCTTTGCATTTTTTTTTACCCCAGCCTTTTATGAACATACAGACATTTAGCATGCTTTCTGTGAGAAAGAAAATCAGTTTTTCTGGTCTTTCTGGGTACTAAAGTGGTGGCTTTTGTGCTTTATGCTGCTGTCTAACATCTGCTTCAGATAATCATCACCAAAGCAGCGTTGGTCTTGGGATGTTTCTATGAGGAAGATGGAGGCTAATAAAACTGGTATTAATCAGGTTATGCCAGGATTTGGCTACTGAAACATTCCAAGTTGCTTCTGCAATGGAGTCCCATAGAGACTTTGCTAACTCCCATCTGTAAGCTTCCACAGGGAGCTCTGTCCTTGGCTTTGCAAGGTAAATGATACACATCTTGCCACTCTTCACTGCAGAAAGGGATGTGATATAGCTGACTGGAGGCAAATTGGTATTATAAGTAAATGATGAAGTCTCAGGAAATTAAATAGTGTGGATATCTAGACTATTGCTGGTTCACCTGAGGGTCATGGAATAATCTCTGGTTCTCTTTAGTTGACCAACACAGACATGTTTGTAATGTAATTCTTCCTTTTTATCCTACCTATATATGGACACCACACTTGAAAAAGCATGTTGGATTAGTTAGAGCAGAAAAGTGTGTTCAAGAAAATGTGTTCTGCACAAAATCTTGAAAGAACTAGTATTATTTGACACAAAGCAAAAAATATTTTAGAAGTGTATTAGGATATATGAAAGATTGTGGCAAAGGAGCATATACATTACTTTCTATACTATGAACAAGACAAGAAATAATAGGCATATTGTGCAGCAAGAAAGATTGTGTAGACTTAAAGAAAGGCCTCCTGATGGCAAGATAGATAAGTATCCAAATGAGTTTATTAGGCAATCTATGGAAATAGGATATCTACAAATTTTTAGATATAGATAGGAAAAAACACATTTATTTGGTTCAATTTACATAGAATTAGAATCATGGAATAATAGAATAACCTGTGTTGGTAGGGATCATCAATTCAAACTGCTGACTTCACATAGGGAAACCTAAAAGTTAAACCTCAAGTCGAAGAACATTGTCCAAACACTTTTTGAACTCAGAGAGGCCATGACCACTTCCCTAGGGATTTTTTTCCAATTCTTGATCACCCTCTCCATGAATAACTTCCCTAATATCCAATCTGAACATCCCCTGGGGCAGCTATAGACTATTTCCTTCTGTTGTATTAGCAGACACTGGGAAGAATGTATCAGCACCTCCATCTCTGCTCCCCTTCATAAGGAAGTTGCAGACTACAATGAGGTCACTTCTCAATCTCTTTTAAGCTGAACAAACTTAATATCCTCAGTCACTTCTCAAAAGTAATTTCCTATAGTCTTTTTGCAATCTCTTTTGCTCCCCTTTGAACACATTCTATTATTTGTATGTCTTTCTTTATACAGTGGAGCCCCAAACTGTGCACAGTACTCAACGTGAGGCCACATCAATGCCAAGTATAGTGGGAGTGTGATAATCATTTATCTATGCTGTGCTTAATGCCCCCCAGTATACTGTTGATTCATTTAGCTGCCAGGGCACATTGTTGACTCATATTGAGTTTAATTGATGTTGATTTTACATAGGGGATGGAGCAGATTCTCTTTCAAGGTCTCTTTCAGTCCTGTTTTCTACGGTTCTGCTACAACTGTGAAAGAGATACTAGGGATGGTGCCAATCCCCCAGCTGTGCTGATGCATTACATGAAAGATTGCCAGCTGGATCAAACTAATGTAATACTAGTGATCATGCTAAAAACTCAGTGCTACGCTGTTGCAAAGCTCATGCTCTGGATGTGATAGTAACCTAGTGCAGATTTAAGCCTATATGGGATAATCAGATTATACCTGTGCTTGTAAACCAGGTTTAGGGCGTAATTCCAAAGACAGGAACAAAGTGGTTTATTAGATAATAGCTGAGAAAATATTTAACGAATGAGTAGAAGCAAGAGAGGACAAACCTATAAGTATCTAATGTTACCAAGGCTAGAACAGAGACACAGATCATCAGTATGGTAAGCAACTTTAAGCCAGGAGAGAA
The DNA here is from genome assembly GCA_027560015.1 of Chloroceryle amazona. NCBI lineage: Eukaryota > Metazoa > Chordata > Aves > Coraciiformes > Cerylidae > Chloroceryle > Chloroceryle amazona. The sequence continues at coordinate 25,337 of JANHFX010014545.1, forward strand.
CTTGAAAACCTAGAAGATTAAAGTAAGTGCAAGTAAAAGATTAATATGGGGAAAGTTTCAAGGTTTTTTTGTAGATAAAATAATTACTTAGATTGCTGTGTAGGTGGCAGTGTAGACTAGCAGGTCTTAAAATTGTAAAGAGTAGCTCTTTTTTATGCCCATCTGCATTAAAAAAAAACTTTAAACTATTCCATGACTTTTATATTTTTTGACCATGAAGAACAGCTTGTCACTATCTGACATTATTTTTTTTTTTTAAAAAAAAAGGAAAACACATTTTTTTTCACCTTGTTGAAAAACTAAATATACACCCACATTTTAAGGTGATGACTAAACCTGAAAATATTTAAACCATAGTAAGAGAGGCTGTGTTAACCTAGGTAAGGTTTTATTCTGAAAAATAGGGACATTAATGAAAATTCATAAATGAAAATTAAAGGAATTTTTAACATTCAGAATAAATATATACCTTTGATTTTCTTTGACTAAAAGATTTGTACTAAATTTGTGGAGTCACATGAAGCAAGCTATAAATGATGTATGAAATGAAAGCTCACTGCCCAATGCATAGAGAGAATACAGACACCACTTTTCAATCACTGTTGCCATAAAGCCTTATAATTTATGATACTGTTGGGGTTTTAGTTTTTGTTGGCTGTTCTCTGTTCTGAAAGAGAGCTACAAAACACCACTGAGAAGAGTCTGAAAAAAAGGTACAAGTAAAGTTAATTTTTAAAGGCTGCTTGAATTTGAATTCTTACATATTATTTCCATTATTTTTCTAAGGACCTTAAAGTTAGATGTATTTTAAAACATTTTGTATCATTCTGTTACTAAGAGAATTTAAAATTAATCATACACAGGATTCTTCCATATTTGTTAATAATGCCAACTAGTTGACTCTCATAAAAAATTTGAAAATGGAAGCTCTAAAAGATATAATGAAATAGCTTTGTAAATTAATTTTTAATAATAAAATACATGTTTTTAAGTACAAGAGATATAGCAGAAGTCTTTTATCAGAGGGGCTAACAGAATTGTGCCCTTTTGGTCAAGAATAATCTGAAATTCTTGTTTTTAATAATATTAAGAACATTGTTAAATGAAACGCTAAAAAAGCTCATACTGCAGAAATCCTTACACATGTTGCTGAAGTATAGTCATAATCTACTTTCAGGTACCATTATCCATGTCAGAATAATGATTTTCACATATCCTTTACAAAGCTGAAATGTCTGCACAAAAGCCAGTCAGAGGTCAATTAAGATTTTCATTTTATTTCTCATACAATGACTAATTAAAATATATTCATTAATATGAAATATTAAAATAATATATATTTATGAAGTTGATGCCTTTCAGATGTAGTATGATATGAAAATTTGTAAAGTAAAATTTCAAAATACTTCTAAGCATTTGTTTTGTATAGAAGACAAGTGCTGTTATACTTTACTGTTGGGTTTTCCCAGATAAATGAGAGCAAATACAAAGTAAATCCATTCAAAATGAGAACTTTGTAACAGGATTTGGCCTGTTGCATTGCCTTTGTTGCAGCTCAATCAAGTTCCATCAAGAGTTAAGATAAATATCTGTTGCATATAACTTAAATTCTAACATTCGATTCTTTTAGCATTTGATTCCCTCTTATTTAATTTACACTTATTTTAGAATAAAAGAGTTGGCAATACTCATAATGCAGAAATAAAATGTTACCTTCATTATGCATTAGCTAACAACTATATTATGATTGTCATTTTATCACTAGAAAGAGATTAATTCTTATTTATAGTGTAAATTGCTTTCTGATCTCAGGATAATTACTCTAAATAAAATAAAAATAAATATATATATAATGCTCATATAATCTTTCTAGACATCTAGACATGATGTTAAAATGAATTCCACAATGAAGTTTCTCAATATGATTCCACATAGGAACTTAAAGAAGAGAAGAAAATATATCTAAAACTCTTGAATTTGTAGCCTGTAGTGAACCACCACAGTCAATATTTAATTCCTAAATAGGAATACAATAAAAACAATAGAAACTGGGGGGGGGGGGGGGATAGAAAACCTTAGGAAAATGGGAATTTCGCACACCAACAAATGGAGGTGATAGCCAAATTCCGGACCCTCACTAAGAGGCCTAAAAAAGGGCAGA